>JAWNNR010000463.1:0-59593 GCA_035044725.1 Scaptomyza caliginosa
AAAATTGATGATCCTCCGTTGCTTATGGGTTGTTTCCATTTAATAGTTATATGTTCCTTGTCGCTGTCAGATAATTCGGGTTTACCTGGTGCTCCAGGCACTGTGTATTGATTTCTGGCTACAACTGGATTTTCCGAAGTCAATGGATCGGAACGTCCTTGTAGATTTTCTGCCCTAACACGAAACTCGTATTTAGTACCTTCCAACAGTCGTGGAACAACGGCATGATTATATTTTGCATTGACATAAGTTACGGCTGGTACCCAACCACCACCATGAGTTAGATCACGTTTCTCAATAACATATGCTGAGATTTCCGAGCCACCATTGTCCTGTTGGTGGCTTCCATGATACAGTCACAGAGCTGGCAGTTATTTCTTCATACTCGAGGGGACCATCGGGTGGACCAGGACGATCAAGTACAATTAATTCAAAGCTACCCTCGTCAATGCCAGAATCATTGCGCAATAGCAAATGGTAAACACCAGAATCTGATCTTTGGCAATTGACTGTATGTATGACAGTGTGATGTCCAATTGTGGAAATTGTGGATCTTTCATTTGAGTTTAAAGCTTGGTTTTTGTGTGTCCAAATTGCTTCGGGCGCGGGTTCTCCAATAAAATCAATATCTAAATGAAATATAAGTCCCGCTTTGATGCGTACTTCATGTAGGGGTGTTATAATCTTTGGTGCTAAATATCGTGGCTTTGCCATTATCATATCGGATGGTTCGGAAGGTTCGGATTGGCCAGCTTGATTAATAGCAATTACTCTAAATTCATACTCTTGTCCCTCAACGAGTTCGGAAACAGTTGCTGCTGTTTTATTGGGCGGTACATGCACAACATTTACCCAGTACGGACTGCCTTTTTCTTTCTTTTGTATAATATATTCAGCAAGGGGTGCGCCACCATCTGATTTCGGTGCGGCCCATTGTAAATCAACATGATCACGATCCCAGTCGGTCACAATTGGTTTACCTGGAGCACTGGGCTCATCAAACTCATTCTTTGCAATGATACTCTTTGAGGCTTCCAAGGGTTCAGACTCGCCAATGGCATTGACAGCTTTAACACGGAACAAATACTCTTTGCGATGCACAAGTCGAGAAACATCGTGTACGGGATGTGTACTCATGCCAGCATCGGACCATGTACCACGAGATAAATCCATTTTTTCAATTATGTAATGCAATATTGGCGAGCCACCATCATCGTCGGGCACATGCCATGCCAAATGACAGCCATCCCGTGTAACCTTTGTTATATCCAATGGACCCCTTGGTGCTGATGGTCGGTCCAGAACCGTAGCATGTGCTGATGCATCAAAAGATCCGTGTTCGTTCTTAAGCAACAATGTGTAACGACCTTCATCCGTTCGTAATGCTGAGGATATTTCAAAAGTAAGCTCATTTTGGAAAAGATTTGCCTCAATTCGAGTATTTAGTTCAATTTCTTTGCCATTGAACAACCATTTGATAGTTGGCCGCGGAGATGCTTCGATTGGAACTGTCCAGCCTAATTTCTTACCGGCATGAACAGTTATGTCGTTCAACAACGATTTGTCAAAGTAGGGTGCTAAGAATCGAGGCTTGCAAATTATAGTGCTTGAAGGATCTGATGGATCACTTTGTCCGGCACGGTTTACAGCGATAACACGGAATTCGTATTCCCCGCCATTAGTTAGGTCGGGTATATGAGCCTTGGGCTCATTACCTGGTAGTGTAACGGCACGTTCCCATTGCCCGAACTTTGGACGCTTTTCCACAATATATGAAGTGATTGGTGCACCATTATCGCGTTTTGGTGCTGCCCATTCAAGGTCCACAAAATCTTTGCCCCAATCCACAGCTTGTGGTTGACCCGGCCTATCGGGATGCGAGAATGGGTCTTTGGCAGTAATTGCTTGACTCGTTGTTAATGGTTGAGATTGGCCTTGCTTATTCACTGCGCGAACTCTAAAATTATAATCATGATTCTCAATCAGATTTTCAGCGCGAATCTCAGTGCCGGCGCATTCACCGACCGGTACCCAACGCATCGCTTCATTATCCATTTTCTCAACAACATAATGCGTGATTTCAGAGCCACCGTCGTCGCGTGGTGGTCGCCAACGCAGAGTCATTGAATTTTTGGTTATCTCATCGCCACGTATGGGACCTTCAGGTACAGTTGGAACATCCAAGACTGTCACTTTAACTGTATGTTTATCCACACCGTTGATGTTGCGTGCAACCAATGTGTATGATCCAGTGTCTACTCTCTTAGCATCAAAAATACGTAATTTTGTGCGATCATCGTAATTTGAGATTTTTACACGATCTGTGTTTATAACCATGTTATCTTCGTGTAACCATTCTTTGCTGGGAATGGGTTCTCCAATAACTGGAACATCGAAATCAAAAACGTTACCAGCCCGGATCTTAACGTCCAACATAAAATTTCGATCAATTTTGGGAGCCAAGTTTTTGGCACGAGCAACATGAGGTTCAGTTGCATCGCTTGGAATGCCAGGACCCGCCTTATTGACGGCTCTTACGCGGAATTCATATTTGACGCCTTCAATTAAATCGGGCACATGACCCCTCGTTTCATCACCCTCAATCTCTGCACACTTCTCCCAATCTGGCGAGTATTTGTCTCGTTTTTCAATTATATATCCGCTTATAGGAGATCCACCATCGCTTTGTGGCCTCGTCCATTCCAAGTCAACGAAATCTTTGTCAAAGTCTTTAATAGACGGAGTGCCAGGTTTTGTGGGTTCATCAAAAGGATTTTTAGCCTCAGTCGCGTTTGGTGTGGTCAGTGGATCTGATGTGCCCTGACGATTTTTAGCACGCACTCTAAACTTGTATTTGTGTCCAGGTGTTAAGCCTTTGACATTAAAACTAGTAATAGGTCCATCTGTCTCGCCTGCTGGTACCCAACGACCGGAAGCTTCATCTAATTTCTCAACAACATAACTTTCAATTGGCTGTCCACCATCATCGTCCGGTGGGCTCCATTTTAGTGTGCAACCTTCGGCATGAATATCTTCCACTTTAAGAGGTCCATTTGGTGGTAATGGCCTATCGATAACAGTGACCTTAACATCAGCACTATCATCGCCGTTAGCATTTTCAGCATACACCGTGTAGAGCCCTGAGTCACTTCGTGATGCATTTGTGACTTTTAATTTTGTGCTATAATCGATGTGTGTTACCTTGATGTTGTCCCTTGTATAAAGTTCCTTCTTTTTAAGTAACCATTTTGTTTTGGGTGCTGGTTCACCCGATACCTTGCAATCGAATGTAAATGGTTGTCCGCTTTTAACGCGCACTTCAATTAAATTTGAGCGGTCAATAATTGGGGGTTTATTGCGTGATTTCGCAATGATTGGAGCTGTACCATCCGATGGTTCACCAGGACTCAGCAGCATTTATTGCACTAACACGAAATTCATAGGCCTGACCTTCCGTTAGATTATTATACTAAACTAGTTATTCGTCCCACACAACGTGGTGACTCTGGTGAATATTTAGTTATAGCCACAAACAGTTCAGGTAAAGATAGTGTGCTTATTAATGTTAACATTACCGATAAGCCCTTACCACCCAATGGACCCCTACAAATATCAGAAGTGCATAAGGAAGGTTGCCATCTTAAGTGGAAACGGCCAAAGGATGATGGTGGAACACCCATTGAGTACTTCCAAATTGATAAGCTGGATCCGGAAACGGGTTGTTGGTTGCCATGTGGTCGCTCAACTGAACCGCAAGCTGATATCACAGGTCTGACACCGGGCAAGGAATATAAGTTTAGGGTGTCGGCTGTCAATTCTGAGGGTGAATCGGCCCCGCTAGTGGGTGAGGAAGCTATTCTTGCGAAGAATCCGTTTGATGAACCCGGAAAACCGGAAAATTTGCGTCCAACGGATTGGGACAAGGATCATATTGATTTAGCTTGGATTGCACCACTGTATGATGGCGGCTCACCAATAACCGGTTACTTGGTTGAAAAAAAAGATAAATATGGGCATTGGGAGAAGGCACTGGAAGTGCCAGCTGATCAATGCAATGCAACTGTTCCGGATTTAACGGAAGGTCAGGCCTATGAATTTCGTGTTAGTGCAATAAATGCTGCTGGTCCTGGTGAACCATCGGATGGTACAGCTCCAATCATTGCGAAATCACGCAATAAACCCCCAATTATTGACCGCTCAAATTTAATTGAAGTGCGCGTTAAAAGCGGACAACCATTTACATTCGATTGCAAGGTATCGGGTGAACCAGCACCCAAAACAAAATGGTTACTTAAAAAGAAGGAACTTTATACAAGGGACAACATCAAGGTAACACACATCGATTATAGCACAAAATTAAAAGTCACAAATGCATCACGAAGTGACTCAGGGCTCTACACGGTGTATGCTGAAAATGCTAACGGCGATGATAGTGCTGATGTTAAGGTCACTGTTATCGATAGGCCATTACCACCAAATGGACCTCTTAAAGTGGAAGATATTCATGCCGAAGGTTGCACACTAAAATGGAGCCCACCGGACGATGATGGTGGACAGCCAATTGAAAGTTATGTTGTTGAGAAATTAGATGAAGCTTCCGGTCGTTGGGTACCAGCAGGCGAGACAGATGGACCTATTACTAGTTTTAATGTCAAAGGCTTAACACCTGGACACAAATACAAGTTTAGAGTGCGTGCTAAAAATCGTCAGGGCACATCAGATCCACTGACCACACCAAACGCGACTGAGGCTAAAAATCCTTTTGATGAACCCACAAAACCTGGCACTCCGTCTATTAAAGACTTTGACAAAGATTTCGTTGACTTGGAATGGACGAGGCCACAAAGCGATGGTGGATCTCCTATAAGCGGATATATAATTGAAAAACGAGACAAATACTCGCCAGATTGGGAGAAGTGTGCAGAGATTGAGGGTGATGAAACGAGGGGTCATGTGCCCGATTTAATTGAAGGCGTCAAATATGAATTCCGCGTAAGAGCCGTCAATAAGGCGGGTCCTGGCATTCCAAGCGATGCAACTGAACCTCATGTTGCTCGTGCCAAAAACTTGGCTCCCAAAATTGATCGAAATTTTATGTTGGACGTTAAGATCCGGGCTGGTAACGTTTTTGATTTCGATGTTCCAGTTATTGGAGAACCCATTCCCAGCAAAGAATGGTTACACGAAGATAACATGGTTATAAACACAGATCGTGTAAAAATCTCAAATTACGATGATCGCACAAAATTACGTATTTTTGATGCTAAGAGAGTAGACACTGGATCATACACATTGGTTGCACGCAACATCAACGGTGTGGATAAACATACAGTTAAAGTGACAGTCTTGGATGTTCCAACTGTACCTGAAGGTCCCATACGTGGCGATGAGATAACCAAAAATTCAATGACTCTGCGTTGGCGACCACCACGCGACGACGGTGGCTCTGAAATCACGCATTATGTTGTTGAGAAAATGGATAATGAAGCGATGCGTTGGGTACCGGTCGGTGAATGCGCCGGCACTGAGATTCGCGCTGAAAATCTGATTGAGAATCATGATTATAATTTTAGAGTTCGCGCAGTGAATAAGCAAGGCCAATCTCAACCATTAACAACGAGTCAAGCAATTACTGCCAAAGACCCATTCTCGCATCCCGATAGGCCGGGTCAACCACAAGCTGTGGATTGGGGCAAAGATTTTGTGGACCTTGAATGGGCAGCACCAAAACGCGATAATGGTGCACCAATCACTTCATATATTGTGGAAAAGCGTCCAAAGTTCGGGCAATGGGAACGTGCCGTTACACTACCAGGTAATGAGCCCAAGGCTCATATACCCGACCTAACTAATGGCGGGGAATACGAATTCCGTGTTATCGCTGTAAACCGTGCCGGACAAAGTGATCCATCAGATCCTTCAAGCACTATAATTTGCAAGCCTCGATTCTTAGCACCCTACTTTGACAAATCGTTGTTGAACGACATAACTGTTCATGCCGGTAAGAAATTAGGCTGGACAGTTCCAATCGAAGCATCTCCGCGGCCAACTATCAAATGGTTGTTCAATGGCAAAGAAATTGAACTAAATACTCGAATTGAGGCAAATCTTTTCCAAAATGAGCTTACTTTTGAAATATCCTCAGCATTACGAACGGATGAAGGTCGTTACACATTGTTGCTTAAGAACGAACACGGATCTTTTGATGCATCAGCACATGCTACGGTTCTGGACCGACCATCAGCACCAAGGGGTCCATTGGATATAACAAAGGTTACACGGGATGGCTGTCATTTGGCATGGCATGTGCCCGACGATGATGGTGGCTCGCCAATATTGCATTACATAATTGAAAAAATGGATTTATCTCGTGGTACATGGTCCGATGCTGGCATGAGTACACATCCCGTACACGATGTTTCTCGACTTGTGCATCGCAAAGAGTATTTGTTCCGTGTTAAAGCTGTCAATGCCATTGGCGAGTCTGAACCCTTGGAAGCCTCAAAGAGTATCATTGCAAAGAATGAGTTTGATGAGCCCAGTGCTCCAGGTAAACCAATTGTGACCGACTGGGATCGTGATCATGTTGATTTACAATGGGCCGCACCGAAATCAGATGGTGGCGCACCCCTTGCTGAATATATTATACAAAAGAAAGAAAAAGGCAGTCCGTACTGGGTAAATGTTGTGCATGTACCGCCCAATAAAACAGCAGCAACTGTTTCCGAACTCGTTGAGGGACAAGAGTATGAATTTAGAGTAATTGCTATTAATCAAGCTGGCCAATCCGAACCTTCCGAACCATCCGATATGATAATGGCAAAGCCACGATATTTAGCACCAAAGATTATAACACCCCTACATGAAGTACGCATCAAAGCGGGACTTATATTTCATTTAGATATTGATTTTATTGGAGAACCCGCGCCCGAAGCAATTTGGACACACAAAAACCAAGCTTTAAACTCAAATGAAAGATCCACAATTTCCACAATTGGACATCACACTGTCATACATACAGTCAATTGCCAAAGATCAGATTCTGGTGTTTACCATTTGCTATTGCGCAATGATTCTGGCATTGACGAGGGTAGCTTTGAATTAATTGTACTTGATCGTCCTGGTCCACCCGATGGTCCCCTCGAGTATGAAGAAATAACTGCCAGCTCTGTGACTGTATCATGGAAGCCACCAAAGGACAATGGTGGCTCGGAAATCTCAGCATATGTTATTGAGAAACGTGATCTAACTCATGGTGGTGGTTGGGTACCAGCCGTAACTTATGTCAATGCAAAATATAATCATGCCGTTGTTCCACGACTGTTGGAAGGTACTAAATACGAGTTTCGTGTTAGGGCAGAAAATCTACAAGGACGTTCCGATCCATTGACTTCGGAAAATCCAGTTGTAGCCAGAAATCAATACACAGTGCCTGGAGCACCAGGTAAACCCGAATTATCTGACAGCGACAAGGAACATATAACTATTAAATGGAAACAACCCATAAGCAACGGAGGATCATCAATTTTGGGCTATGATATTGAGCGTCGAGAGGTTAACACTGGACGATGGATTAAAGTAAACGCCGAACCTGTACCAACAACTGAATATCGGGATGACCGAGTGTTACCAAATCATCAATATCAATATAGGATATCCGCAGTCAATGCGGCCGGCAATAGCAAACCGTCCGAGCCATCATCCACATTAAATGCACGTCCAATGCGAGAGAAGCCAAAGCTATATTTAGATGGGCTCGTTGGTAAGCGCGTTAAGGTACGTGCTGGTGAACCTGTAAATGTTAACATACCAATATCGGGAGCACCAACTCCAACAATTGAATGGAAACGTGGCGACAGAAAATTGTCAGAAAGCAAGCGAGTATCATATGATACCAATTCAGAGCGAACTATTTTCCGCATTGATGATTCGACTAGACAAGATTCGGGCGTCTACACTGTTACAGCATCTAATGAATTTGGCAAAGATTTTGCGGAAATTGAGCTTATTGTTGTGGATAAGCCAGCACCACCCGAAGGCCCCTTAACTTACACTGATACGGCGCCCGATTACATTTCATTGCAATGGTATCCACCAAAGGATAATGGCGGTAGTGATATTACCGGTTATATTATCGAATTCACGGAATTTGGTGTCGATGATTGGAAGCCAGTTCCGGGCTATTGTTCTAAACCAAATTACACCGTCAAAGGACTCATTGAAGGCAAAAAGTATATATTTCGTGTAAGGGCCGAGAATATTTATGGTGTTTCCGATGCCTTGGAAGGTAAACCCATTGTGGCGAAATCTCCTTTTGATCCTCCTGGAGCACCCACACAGCCTCAAATTGCCGCGTACACTCCGACGTCGGCGTCTTTGGAATGGCATCCGCCAGATTATTGTGGTGGCAAACCCATTTCTGGCTACATTGTCGAACGACGAGAACGCGGTGGCGAATGGATAAAATGTAATAACTATCCGACACCGAATACAAGCTATACGGTGCCCGATTTGCGGGAGGGTGCTCGCTACGAATTCCGCGTCATAGCTGTCAATGAAGCTGGTCCAGGAGCACCATCCAAGCCATCCGATCCCATGACCGCTGAATTGCAACGGTATCGTCCCGATCCTACCGAGCCACCAAAGCCTGATCGCATCACTAAAGATAGTGTCACATTATCATGGCGGCCACCACGCAATGATGGTAAATCCAAAATTAAAGGTTATTATCTTGAAGTGCGCCCGAAAAACTCCAAGGAGTGGACACCTGTTAATGACTTTCCAATTAATTCTACGGTGTTTACCGTACCAAATTTAAAGGAAGGTGAAGAATATTTATTCCGCGTCGTTGCTGAGAACGATGTTGGCCGCTCCGATCCTTCAAAACCATCACAACCAATAACCATTGAGGAGCAGCCAAATAAACCTCGCATGGAACTGGGTGGCGTTCGTGACATTATTTGCCGTGCCGGCGACGATTTCAGCATACATGTGCCATACGTTGCGTTCCCGAAACCAACCGCATTTTGGTACTCAAATGATACAATTTTGGACGACGATCTACGTGTGCATCAGCATTTAACTGATGATGCTGCCTCGCTTGTGGTGAAGAATTCCAAACGCTCAGACTCGGGGCAATATCGATTACAGTTGAAAAATCCACATGGTTTTGATACGGCTACGATTAACGTAAAGGTTTTAGATCGACCTAAACCACCAAATAATTTGCGTGCCGATGAGTTTGCTGGTGATTCATTAACATTGTATTGGAATCCACCACGAGATGATGGTGGTTCACCAATACAAAACTATATTATTGAAAAAAAAGATGCGCGTTCCTCGACATGGACAAAGGTCAGTAGTTTCTGCACGGTGCCATTTGTACGTGTTCGCAATTTAACAATTGGAAAAGAGTACGACTTTCGAGTGATTGCTGAAAATAAATATGGTCAATCAGATCCCGCAAATACAACTGAACCAATTCGTGCGAGACATCCGTTTGATGTACCAAATGCTCCTGGAATACCACGTGGCATTGACTCCACCGAGGACAGTATAACAATTGCCTGGGCTAAGCCGAAACATGATGGTGGTTCACCTATAACCGGTTACGTTATTGAGAAAAGATTATTAAGCGAGGATAAATGGATAAATGCTATACATGCCCTCTGTCCAGATCTTACATGCAAAATACCTAATCTTATTGAAAATGCTGAATATGAGTTTAGAGTTGCTGCCGTTAATGCAGCAGGTCAATCGCCATTCAGTGCATCAAGCGACCTGATCTATTGTCGTCGTCCACCCCATGCTCCGAAGATAACATCAGATCTAACGATTCGTGATATGGTTGTTATTGCCGGTGAAGAATTCCATATTACAGTGCCATATCATGCTAGTCCACGACCGACACCTTCGTGGAATATTAATGGTATCGAAGTGATTCATGATGATCGCTTACGTTTCGATACGGATGATTATAATTCGGTTTATTATAACAAATGTGCTAAACGGTCAGAAACAGGCTCGTATTCAATCACATTAACGAACTGCAAGGGTTCAGACACGGCGTCGTGTCATGTAACTGTTGTCGATCGACCAGGGCCACCACAAGGACCACTAAATGCCTATGATATAACACCAGACACATGTACACTGGCTTGGAAGACGCCATTGGACGATGGTGGATCACCAATAACGAACTATGTTGTTGAGAAATTGGACAGTAGTGGTACATGGGTTAAGGTAAGCAGTTTTGTTCGTAATAGCCATTATGATGTAATGGGCTTGGAGCCAAATCACAAGTACCATTTCCGTGTACGAGCTGAAAATCAATACGGGCTATCGGATCCATTGGATATACCAGAGCCAATTACGGCCAAACATCAATTCACCGTACCCGATGAGCCGGGTCAGCCAAAGGTAATAGATTGGGATTCTGGAAATGTAACATTAATGTGGACACGACCTGCAAGTGATGGTGGATCACGTATTCAAGGTTATCAAATTGAATACAGAGATGTTGTTAATGATTCTTCGTGGAATACATATGAGTATTTAATCAAAGACACCAAATATCAACTTTACAATTTAACAAATGGTAGCGAATATGAGTTCCGGGTCAAAGCCAAAAATGCTGCCGGATTTAGTAAGCCATCGCCACCATCTCAAAGGTTCAAGCTAAAGGGTAAATCCAATGTACCCTCACCGCCGGGAACGCCACAAGTTACAAAAGTTGGCAAGAATTATGTTGACCTCAAATGGGAGAAGCCAACAAATGATGGTGGATCTCGCATTACCGGTTATATTATTGAGCGACGCGATATTGGCGGTGCTGTCTGGGTTAAATGCAATGATTACAACGTTTTGGATACCGAATTTACAGTAATTAATCTTATCGAAATGGGTGATTATGAATTTCGCGTATTTGCTATAAATGCTGCCGGTCGTTCCGAACCTAGCCTCTGCACAATGCCTATTAAGGTGTGTGAGATTTTGGGTGGTGAAAAACCAGACTGGATAACAAGGTTACAGGATAAGATTGCGCCCTGTGGTAAAGATTTTACACTACAATGTGCTGCGTCAGGTAAACCAACGCCTACAGCTAGATGGCTGAAAAATGGTAAGGAAATACAAATGCCGGCTGGTGGACGTATTACATGTGATAACCGGGATGGCATTTTCAGATTGCACATATGTAATGTGCAGTCTGGTGATGATGGCGACTACACTTGTGAAGCGATAAATTCATTAGGATTTGTACATACATCCGGATATTTAAAAATTGGATCTCCACCAGTTATAAACCGATGCCCCAATAAACTATATATACCAGAAGGTGATAATAATAAAATTAAAGTATATTATACGGGTGATCAACCACTTTCTGTAAGGATTACCAAAAATAACGAACCTATTTTGGATAGTGTAGGTGAATCACACTTTAAATTTACCGTGTTTGATGATTATATTGCGATATTTATACGTGATATTGTTAAATCAGATGCCGGCAATTATCACATTGAGTTGACCAATGATTCTGGCAGCGCAACTGGACGAATTGATGTACGTATTACTGGCTTACCATCGGCACCCGGTGGGCCCATGGGAGTATCACATATCAACAAGCATACATGCACATTGGCTTGGCGTCCACCAGGCTATGATGGCGGCTTAAAAATTACACATTATGTTGTGGAACGTAAAGATACAGCGTCGCCACACTGGATAACTGTATCGAGTTCATGCAAGGATACGTCATTTAATGTTCAGGGACTAATTGAAAATCAAGAATATATATTCCGTGTTATGGCTGTTAACGAAAATGGTATGGGAGCACCATTGGAAGGCTTGAATCCAATTCGTGCCAAAGACCCAATTGATCCGCCATCACCGCCGGGCAAACCACAAATCACTGAAATTGGGGGTGATTTCGCCCATTTGGAATGGAATAAACCTGAATCGGATGGTGGTGCCCACATTCAAGGCTATTGGGTGGATAAGCGTGAAGTCGGCAGCGATACTTGGCAACGCGTTAATATCATCATAGCCGTAACTAATCAAATCAATTGCTTGAATCTAATCGAAGGCCGACAGTATGATTTTCGTGTTTTTGCACAAAATATCGCTGGTTTATCAAAGGAATCAAGCGCATCTCAAGCTGTTAAAATTATCGATCCCAAAGCGGCGACGCCACCGATTATTATAAAACCTCTACGCGATGAGAACTGCATTCAAAATCACAATGCACAATTCACATGCACAATAACGGGCGTACCACGACCTGCGATTACCTGGTATAAGGGTGCTCGTGAGATTTCAAACGGTGCACGTTATCATATATACTCAGAAGGTGATAATCATTTCTTACATATCAACGATGTATTTGGCGAGGACGCGGATGAATATGTTTGCCGTGCTGTTAATAAAGCTGGTGCGAAATCAACTCGTGCAGCTCTTGCTATTATGAGTAAGTATTTAATAAAAATTGTTATTATTATTAAAATAATTTTTTGTATAAATATGTCGAGACTAATTTAAATATAATATAGATAATGATCGGACTATAACATTTCCATAGAAATTATTTATAAAATGTTTATAAGTTCTTACTACTTATAAAATTGTAAATTTTTTTATAAATTATTAACCAATTTTCATCCAAATCGTAAATATATATAATATATACTAACAATCCCAGAAAAGATATAACAATTTACCTAAAAATTTTGTATGCAAACTATTATATCAACAAACTAGGTTAAAATAGTCTAGCTCTCTATATTTGTGTGGAACTTAAAAATTCTAATATTTTTCTTTAAAGCTGCACCAAAATTAAATGTGCCACCACGATTTAGAGATACTGCCTACTTTGATAAGGGTGAGAATGTTGTAATAAAAATACCATTTACTGGTTTTCCAAAGCCACGCATACATTGGGTTAGAGAGGGGGAAAACATTGAATCTGGCGGTCATTATAATGTAGAAGTAAAGGAACGTCATGCTGTGCTAACAATACGCGATGGTTCACGACTGGATTCTGGACCTTATCGCATCTCTGCTGAGAATGAGCTAGGCGCAGATACGGCGATAATTCAAGTACAAATCAGTGATCGACCCGATCCGCCACGTTTCCCATTGATCGAAAGCATTGGCACAGACTCCCTGTCGCTAAGTTGGAAGTCACCTGTTTGGGATGGTGGCAGCGATATAACAAACTATCTTGTTGAACGTCGTGAACATCCATTGAGTTCATGGATACGTGTGGGAAATACCCGATTTACATCAATAGCCGTAACTGGCTTGACGCCCGGAAAGGAATATGATTTCAGAATATTTGCTGATAATGTCTATGGTCGATCCGATTCTTCAGAAATAAGTAAATTGATTAAAACAAAAGATTCAATAAAAAGAAAACCGGCCGAACGTAAATGGGAATTAGACGAGACCGGCAAAAGGATACGCGGCAAAGCAGATGGACCAATTAAAGATTACGATTCATATGTCTTTGATATATACTCAAAATTCGTACCACAGCCTGTGGAAATATCGCAACAAAGTGTTTATGATAAATACGATATACTTGAAGAGATCGGAACGGGTGCATTTGGTGTTGTACACCGATGCCGCGAGCGTAGCACTGGAAATACATTTGCTGCGAAATTTATACCCGTATCACATGTTGTTGAAAAAGATTTGATTCGTCGTGAGATTGATATTATGAACCAGTTGCATCATCAGAAACTTATTAATCTACATGATGCTTTCGAAGACGATGACGAAATGGTTCTTATACTCGAATTGTAAGTAAATATATTGACAGTTATTAAAGGTTAACGCCTGATTGTTGCTTGTTACGTTTAATTTTAAAGTATCGCTAATTAATGCAAAAAAGGACTTGATTTTTACATGTGTTGGTGGCTACGTAAGAAATAAATATCCGTTTATTTGACTTTGTCAATGTTAGCACTGCTCTATCTATATAGCCCTATTTTTAACAGCATCAAATTAGCTTTAAATTTTTTGTGTATAACTAGATTCAATACATTTTTTTAACCAATACAAAATTGCAATTAAAAAATAAACATTAACTTTAAGTTTGATTTTATTTGCTATAATCAACAGCCTATCTGGTGGCGAACTATTTGAGCGCATAACAGCTGATGGTTACGTTATGAACGAAGCTGAGGTAATCAATTACATGAGGCAAATTTGCGAAGGCATTCGACATATGCATGAAAAGAATATAATTCATTTGGATATAAAACCCGAAAATATAATGTGTCAGACGCGCAGTAGTACAAATGTTAAGCTTATTGATTTTGGGTTGGCTACACGATTGGATCCTAATGAAGTGGTTAAAATTACAACTGGTACAGCTGAATTTGCAGCACCCGAAATTGTTAATAGAGAGCCAGTTGGATTCTATACCGATATGTGGGCAACTGGAGTTCTAGCATATGTTTTGTAAGTATGAAAGATAATTATTTTTTTAAAAACTTATTTCAACTATTTAATTCTGTAGACTTAGTGGACTTTCGCCATTCGCTGGAGATAACGATGTACACACTTTAAAGAACGTTAAAGGCTGTGATTGGGATTTTGATATCGATGCGTTCAGGCATATATCTGAAGAGGGAAAAGACTTTATACGCAAACTTCTACTCGCAAACAAAGAGAAACGTATGACAGCACACGAATGCCTCTTGCATCCATGGCTGTCGGGTGATCATAGTGACCTAACTCAAAAGATAGCACGCGATCGTTATATAGCGTATCGTGAGAAATTACGCAAAAAGTACGAAGACTTTGAGCAATTCCTGCTTCCAATTGGTCGCTTGTCGGAGTATTCATCACTACGTAAGCTGCTAATGGAAAAGTATAAAATACATGATACTGTATTCGATCGACGACAGGCGGCACCACGTTTTGTCATAAGGCCATCATCGCAATTCTGTTATGAGGGTCAAAGTGTTAAGTTTTATTGCCGTTGCATTGCGATTGCGACGCCAACGTTAACTTGGTCCCACAACAACATTGAGCTAAGGCAGAGTGTAAAGTTTATGAAACGTTATGCTGGCGATGATTATTATTTTATTATCAATCGTGTGAAGCTTGATGACCGTGGTGAATACATAATACGCGCCGAGAACCATTATGGGTCTAGAGAAGAAGTTGTGTTCTTGAACGTACATCCACTGCCAAAAGAACAGCCGAGATATCGAACTGAATCCACACCGGTTCGCCGACGTGAACCATTGCCATATACCTTTTGGCAAGAAGAATCTGAATCAGCGCCCAGTTTTACATTCCTATTACGTCCACGTGTAATGCAAGCTCGAGACACCTGTAAGCTTCTTTGTTGTTTAAGCGGCAAACCAGTGCCAACTGTTAAGTGGTTTAAGGATGGTCGTGAATTAAGCAAATATGAATATGCAATGACTCATTCGGATGGTGTTGTCACAATGGAAATAATCGATTGCAAACCCTCCGACTCCGGCAAATACACATGCAAAGCAACAAACTGTCATGGAAGCGATGAAACTGAATGTGTTGTTATAGTTGAAGGTAATTTTTAAATGATAATAATATGTTTTATTGCAAATTTTAACACTTTATTGCGATATAATAATGTGAGAATAATGTTCTTAGATATGCAAATTTTTAGATTAGTTAACGATAATGTACACATAATTCCTAGCAGGTGTACAATGTATCTTCTTCGTCGGTTATAATGACTAATGTGATTGGTTCTTAAGCATTTACTATCAATATACTTTAATTTTCAACAAAAATAATCTAACTATACACATGACTTCCTGTATTCTTGCCACTTCGATCATCTTTCTTCAGGTGAATGGGTTACGCCTGAGCAGGCAGAACTTGCACATAACTTCCTATACTCAGGAGGTAATTTAATTTTAATAAAACACGATTTTAACTATTATAATACAATACCTTTAACTTTTTAGCATGCCAAATATTCCCCCATAAAAACTATAAACAAGAGTTGTCCATTGCAATTAATTTATGTTTATTACCTTTTTTGGAACCAGAATGTTTGAGAAATAGTACTAAAGGTTAAAAAAAGAAACTTAAATTAATAAAGTCTTAGCTTGAATTTAAACCCTGTCATGCAACTTTTATAAGAACCTTAGATTTGTCGATCATTGTTGGCCTTGTTATTTTGATGCAAGTTTGTGTTACGTTGTGTGACTCCTAATGCCGATTTTATAACTACATGTAATCAAAACCAGTTTCTGCCGTATCTGCCACAAATTATCAAAGCCTTTAGCTATTAATGTAGCTGTGGGACTTTGTTTGCAGTTAATATAAAAAATAATTTTTAATTTCGCTCATTTCAAAAATCTAACATAGTGTATGAGTAAAAGTGTTAACTTATATTTAAAGTATAAACAAAGTATGAATAAATAATTAGAATTCCATTCCCAGCATGAATTCGGTACTTAGTTTTAAATATCTTGTTTTTTCTAAGTGATGTCAAACTGATAGAAAATAGAATTATGCATGATACTCTTAAAATATTACAAAAAATTTATAAGACTTATGCAATTAAACGTGTTCCTATTTAGATCGCAAGTATATAGAACAACCTATAAAACCTGCACCACCTCCAATTATAACAGCGCGCCAAATTACCTCATCGTCAGCTAGCTCCAGTCATTCGGAACAAATATCAGGCAACACGTCCACATTGGACTTAAAGGTACGTTTTTAAAACCCCATTGCATAAAGCAGCAACTAAACTGGGCAAACCTTTTTCAGTCGACTTACCAAAATGCAATAAACACAACAAGTTCCTCAACAACACAACAGAATAGCATTTCAGGCAAAAAGAAATATGCGTCAAGTTCCTTACAGGCACCCGGCAGTCCATCACGATCTCGTAGTGCTACCAAAGAGTTGATACGTATGCATTTGTTGTGAAATTATTATGGATTTTGAAAAAACCTTAATAAATGCTCTTTTGTGATCTAGTTCCACCTGACGATTCCCTTATGTGTAAGCCAGAGTTTACAAAATCACTGCAAGATTTAACAATACGGGATGGCGAACAATTGATTTTAAATTGTCAAGTTAAAGGTGATCCTGAACCACAAATAACGTGGTCGAAAAATGGCAAAACAATTTCATCATCGGAAATTATGGACCTAAAATATAAAAATGGGATTGCAACCTTGACAATTCATGAAGTTTTCCCTGAAGATGAAGGAGTTTTTACATGCACAGCGACAAATTCAATAAGCGCTGTTGAAACCAAATGCAAGCTAACGGTTAAACGTAAGTAATGATTAAAAAACTTTTACCCAATTCCATCATAATTATTGTTTATTTTTTTTTTTTCTTTAGCTTTGGATAAGCAATCAAGTCAACGTCAAGCCGCTGGCATTGATATGCCACCAAAAATCGTTAGCCACTTGGAATCACGATTTGTTAAAGATGGTGATGCAGTCACGTTGGCTTGTCGTATAATTGGCGCCAATAAATTTGATGTTGTTTGGCTACACAATAACAAAGAGATTAAGCCAAGCAAAGATTTCCAATATACGAATGAGGCAAATATATACCGTTTGCAAATTGCCGAAATATTCCCAGAAGATGGCGGCACATACACTTGCGAAGCTTTCAACGATTCTGGCGAGTCGTTTAGTACATGTACAATAAATGTGACCGTACCTGGCGATGATATAAAACAGCCGAAATTCATCAAGTTTCCCGTCTCAGTATCAGTCGTGGAAGGAGAAACCGCTACGTTCGAATGTGAACTGGACGATGGTGAACTGTTAAAGTTGGCATGGCTTAGGGATGGTAAACCAATCGATGAATCGCGCTCTCGATATTTATTCACTAAGGATAGTAATCGATATACGTTCGCTGTAATTAAATGTGCTTTGGATGATGTGGGACAATATCAGGCAAAAGCCGTGGCCAAAAAGGGTGAAAGCTTGTGCGCTTTTTCGGTAAATGTTCTTAGTGCCGATGCCTAAAAATACATTTGACTTATTAAATACATAAATACCTTTGGGCGTATACTAAGACTATATGCACAAAATATATGCAGTTATATTCGCACATGAGAAAAAAAAAATGATTAGACTGCTCGCCGAATTAAAGTATACTTATGAACATGTGTATGACAATATTTCACTCTACCTAAACATCCACAGCAAGGAAAAATACAATCAACTCACCACACACATGAGAGACAAGGATACAAATCTCTATTTTTAAACTGCAATTAATCTTCTTTTATGATCGTAAATTAACAATCGTTAACTTATACTTTTAGGGATAAACAAAACTATGGTTGCAAAAACAAATTTACACAACTAAGCAAAATGTATAATTATTTTCAGATTTAATGTTTTTTTTTTCTTGTTTGTATTGCAATAACGATAAGCTTACCGAAACAAATACGCAAACTCAACGATATTACGAAGAAGCTAACCAAACAGGTAACCACGTTATTTTTGTGACTGCTGGCATCCTCAATAAAAAACACAAAAGTCACAAAAATAACTCAGTTTCCGCTTTTATTCTGCCGTAACTGTATTTTGTGCCGTATGGTGCCAATGGACCCATTATTTTATGTACCAACTATTATTATCTGTGGTACGTTTGCGGCTATTGACCAACAAATGAAACCATATTTGTATACATTAAATACCGAATTCAAAATAAATTACAAAGTGCAATGAGTAATACAACGATTAATTATTTATTAACACACTAGGCCAATATCAAAGAAATTTGATAACTCTCTTTTCTAAGTCGGTACTGTGACATATGTTAACGTTCTTTTTAAATTGATCACCAAAATTTTCAACCTCGTTCCTCCTTTAATCTTGTTATTTTATTACGGACAAAAAATTTCTCGGATCTTATTTCAATCTATTAAGATCTTTTTTTAAAATATGCATGAAAAAATATGTCATGTGCTATTTGTAAGTATTACGCCTTTTTGTGTTCATGTAGTATAGCCAAAAAATTTGAAATTGCCTAATAGGCTTTACCAATAGGTCAAGCCTATGAGAAGCAAACACAAATTCATAAGAAAAGCGGAATCTCAATGGTTAATAAATCCATCCTGGTATAATTTTATAATGTGTGGTTCCATGAAGTCGACATCTCTAAGTTTAAATATTTTTTTCTATGTGTTACCGAGGTCAACTTAAACCCCTGGCTTAAAAATGAGTTCAGCTTATATTTCTGATCTTAGATTTGGCAGTATCAGGCGTTACTTGACTAGGAATGTGTCTTTCGCAAATCAATTTTTCACCAAGTTCGTCAAATTACATTATGCCATATATACTCGACTTCGCCATGCCAACCTAAATGTTTTCCTTATTTTTGAAAATAAACAGTTGGTTTTTTTTAGCTTCCAATATAATTTCGTCTTTCTGACGGACATGTGCTTTGCTCATACAAAAAATAAGTACACCGCTCCGTTCACTCTCATAAAATATTCTTTAATGTGAGGTACATGCAAACTAATTCTGTCGTGCATGAACGCAAACTCCCGTATCGAGCTACATATACATATGTACTTTGCTTTTGCTAACTGCTCGGATTACGTTATTTTCAGTCAATACAATAACTAAGTAAATAGTTGTCGTCAAATTGTCAAATTTGTCGTTTGCCAGCAGCAAAGTAACAAAACGCATGCAAGCATTCATTTCAAAAACTTGTGAATACACGCACACACAATACAATCTCTTTCTCAAAAAAATGCTAAGAGAGCATGGGTAACGCTCTCATGAAAAAGAGAGAGCATAACTGTGATTTAAAGTGAGCAGACATAACAGTAACAGCACTGTTATCTCTGAAACAATTGATGGTTAGTGCCCCGCACCTTTTTTCCTACAAATTTGTAATGCATCTAATGATGTTAAGCTGTCATGCATTCCCATGGCTATGACGAATTTTCATATTTCAACTTAATATAATAACTGTAAGCTTGTAAGCACACTTCAAACCGAACTCTGCAAGCTAGTCCACGGTTGAGAAAAAATTTATTTATATGCGCACTCATTTTGTCTTTCTCTCCGATACGCAATCCCAATCACTTTTAATTAAGAAATACTTTCCTTACCGGGCCAGTCGGGCGATGAAAATCTCTGAGTCCAAGCTGCTACAGTCGTTGTACAGCCTTGAGGTCGCCATAATCCTCAGTGCTTTCTGATCAAGTTCGACTTACGACACCTTCAGCTTCAAGTCGAGTCCCAGCAATTATCTTTCATAGCTCTGGGTGCACCAACACACTAACATTCATTCAAGAAATCATTATTGCCCATGTTTAACTTGTCATTTTGGTTAGTAACACACAACACACTTTAAAAACTTTACCACGTAAGTCGCATTTGCTGTTTTGGAGTATTCCTTTTTGTTTTACATTCTCAAACGTACTCTTACTGTTAATGCGCTTTTTTGCAAGATGAGTATACAATACACAACACTCATATTTTAACTCAACAGAAAGGGACATAGTACAGTGAGTGTGAAAGTGTCAATAAAATGCACTGTCAACAAGCAAACATGCACTGACCATGATGAAGGTATAATGGGGAGGTCTTGTCAGCTTCCGTTGCAATAAAATCTTATCTTGTTTAATTGTGGCGTAGCCAGTCCTATGTGTTTTTTCTCTTTGATATCGCTTTCCTTCTTTCAGGTAAAGTTTCTGCAACTAAAGAACAAGATAAAGATAGGCGCAGTATAACTAAATTTATTTACATTTCATATACATTTCATTCGTATCACATATGCATAGGCATATGTAGATTTGAAACAAATAATATATTTATATTTCTAAAATAAAGACGTGAAAAAATGATTAACGATTATATCATAACAAAATATATTTAATTTGTTTTTAACTTTATTACGAAATGCTTCTAGTTTATTAACAGAAGCAACTTTGTTCCTCAATGATTAATTCTTAACAGCAAACTTCGGTAAGAAAATGTGTGAGCCATCAAGAAAAATAGCTGTGATAGTGACCCGCTCATAAATTATTTATATTTTGAGTTCAAAGATTTACAATTGATTAGCAATCAGCGATGAAGAAAGCTCTGCTGAAGATTTATCAAAAAAGTTATGTTTATGTTTTTGTTAATTTTCATTCAAGCACAACGTATGGCAAAACAATCAATGGTTCATCATTATACGATTGTAGCTGTAGAACTTGATGCCATTCTTTAAACTGTTGGATACGCATTATATTATTTGGAGCGGCATTATCAACAATAGCTCGAATACCAGTCTGATTCTCAATGGCAGGCTGCATTGGTTCAGAAGACAAATCATTGTCTCTTTGGTTAAACACAAAACGTTCGCAGAGCATAGTAATTTCACGTTTGCCATCATTAAGATTTTTGTTGTTTTTACAGCAAATCAGATTACTTTGTTGTAGTGGTAGTTTCAGCGATGATCCACTATGATCTGTATATATTGCATTAAACGTTGGCAACATCCCATTGTTATGTAAACTTAATTCATTTTGCTTATCACTTAATATATCATCCTTCTTAATATCTTCGTCTTGGGCATCATCAGCACCAGATGATACGTATGCATCCTCATCATAATCATTGTCATCATCCTCTTGTTTTTGCTGTTGGGCATAATTTAATACAGATACGCTTCGATCAGTCTCATTCCATTTTTTTAAATTTGATTGTTGATTTTCCTCCGACATTGATGAAGAACCTTCCAGGTGTTCCCCTTCTAATTCCTCTGCCGAATCGCTATCATCGTCACTACTGTAATTAACAATACGTTTTTTTTGTCCCCTACTATCCATTTGGTTTATTTCATATGGAAAAAAGATTTTTCGATGAGGTTTTATTATCGTTTGGTTTGTATCGTGTTTAACATCGTTAAATAAATGTTTCAAGGTTACATCGATGGTATCATTCAAGCTGTTAGGAAAAGTCCGGCGATTTCGACGCGAGCGTCGATAGCATCGGGTAAAATTATTTATGCAGGTGTTCGTGTGTGATTTAATGAAATTACTATCCGTTTTTGGCTCTAAAATAAAGCTATCTCCACTTATAACATTCAGCTCTGTATTGTCATTAATATGTAATAAATTATAAACTTTCTTCGTTTCCGTTGTAGTTTCTTTAACTTCAGCAATTTTCGAACTTGTATTTACGATAGGCGATATTGAGTTTACGGGTGAGTTCATTTTACTGGGAGTTTTCTTGATGGTTAATACAATGTGATTGTTACAACCATCGCCGACCATTGGCCTTTGCACAACAGCATACTCATCATCATTGCTATAAGCATATTCGCTATCGATTAGTACATCCTCATCAATTGTTGTAGTTGATTGACGACGATATGATTCATCCTCATCTTCACTTGCCGTCAAATGATGAAACTCATTTGATTCATTACTGAAATCACTTTGCGTTGCATATTCTTCTTTATCATCATCACTCATATCCGGCAATTGTCTTTCACTAGCTACATTACCATTAATTGCAATTTTAATGCGTTTTACTCGTTGCCTTATGTAGGCAGAGTTATCTAACGTTGTTTTTCGACGTTTCTTACGATTACGTTCAACAAAATTTCGCTCCATTTTTTCCAAACCAACTTTTAATGTTCTTTGATTTCGTAATTTATCGTTAATTGAGGTTTGTGAAAGTTGTAAACTCGAATTGCTGATATTTGTAGTTTTTTTTTGTTCATTTGTCGTTTTGCACATTAATTGCTCACTTTGAACTTCGTTGGCATCTTCAACCTTATTGACCAACTTTAGCAAGTTATAGCTTAGTGTTGAGGTGTTGTTATCAGAACATATAATTGGCACTTGATTATCATTGTTATTATTATTCTGATGATGAACATCAACTTTTAATGGACTTGAACTACAACCATTGTCGATGTCATGCATTCTTTCAATTGAATTCAAAAGCTTTGTTTCTTTTTTAAATCGACGTTTTGCTGCATGTCGACAAGTCGGTAAACATTTGGCAACACCTAAAAATGTTGGTACCAACGATTTAAAACTACTCGCTTTTTTAAATCTTTTTGTGAATTTCAAAATACTTAGATCTTTGCGAATTAATTCATATGTGAGCGATCCATATTTGGGTACAACATCAGCGCCATCGCTAACATTATATGATTTCAAAGTTTGTAAAAATTGCGTAATGTCTTTTGATGATTCAATTATATTCCAATTGCCATTAATGTTTGGAACGTAAAAATTGTGCAATGCATGTATATGAAAACTCGTAACATCATTTGTTTGCAAATCAAAACGTTTTTTTGCTATGCAATTGGGGTCTTCATATACCGTATAAATCGATTGTTTTTCCAACAAAGTATTATCTGCTTCATCTGATTCTTTTTCTGATTCAGGTTTATTATCACTTATAGCTCTTATGATAGTTTTATTGAAAGGCTTTTCTGACGTTAAATTTTTTACTTCATTTCCATTTTTATCTTCACTCAATTTCATATTTAATTTTGGCGGAGTTATATTTTGCGTAATTAACTGCAATGGATCCTCGTCATCTTCAAAATCTAAATCAAAAATTGATTTAATTGGTTTTTGTGGGTCAATTAATGATGGCGTCGCCGACTCTTCCTGAATGAAATTTTCAACCTTTAATTTAAATTCATTAGTATTGTGTCGGTTTACTCGAATGATATCCAGATCATTTGTATCATTTAATTTTATTGTTTCATTTTTTTCATTATTGTTATCTGGCAGTGCCGGCATGTCTTCAACAATTGTACAAGTGCATGGCACAATTTGTGATTGGTACAATCTTATTGCATCGGTTACACTTGGCGGACTATTTAAATTGCGTACAAGCTGCATCAATTGCGTTGTCACGTTATCAAACTTTGAAGATTTTGCTAAAATGTCTTCGTGCTTTGCCAATGTTGTTTGAATCGAATTGCTATTGCTATTGGGTGAGTTCATGATTGTTTTATATCCTTGCGATTTTATGCTGTCGCGCGATGGTTCCGATGTGATCGTATCACTGTCCGTATTTCCAGCAGCTGAAAATATATTTTTAACTTTTTTATATTTACCAAAATATTTTCAAGGCTTCCATAAAAACAGATTATATTGGACTTTAAATTTTCTATAACCAACTTGTTTAACACAACTTTAGTCGATATGCAAAAATTAATTTTGAAAAATTTAATTTAATTTTAATTTATAGTATGTTTTGGAAGGTCAAACCAAATTAGTGGTGCATTTGTTTGTTTTGTAATTTATGTAAAAAGTTAATAAAGTAAAAAACGAACAACAAAACATAATATATAATTTAGGAAATTTTATAAGAGGCTATCGATGTTAGTATTGACACTACTAACGATAGTTTGTGCTAAGGGTGTTCCTTAAAAAAATCATGGCAAATTAAATTTTTGCATCCAATAGATTAGAACTGCAGTGTGAACGTTAAACAAAGTTCTTTACAAATGAGATAAGAAATACCTAATAATAACTTACCTTCAAGTGTATTTGTAAACTTTTCTGTATCCATTAGACAAACATTCGTTGAATAGGTGTCTTGAGTTTGCGGCGAGTGCATTGAAGACTCTTAATACAAATAAATAAAAGAAACTTTGCAACATTTAAAAGTTTGATATTTACTTAACTACTAACCTGAACCAGACGATGTCGGCCGCATTTGCAGTGAACACGAGTCGCGATTTTGAAGGTTGTTATTAAAATTAGGCACTTTACTTGCTGCCGGTAAAGAATCACCTTGTTTCGAGATACTTGGCTTACGACTTTGTATTTCGTTGAAAAGTTCTTTTGTGGTTTTGACTTTCTTAACACCCGAGCCAAAAAATATTTGCTGTGATAAACTCGATTCCTTGGCAATTACAGAGTCAACACCTTTGGAGCCTTTTTTTCTACCCCGCTTTTTAGGAACTTGGTATTCCGTTTTGTCGTTACCCTCAAGTGCCGGTTGCGATGATGATAATGTTATTGATAATATTTGATGCTTACTTTCTTCGTGATTTCGATTTAGCGGTTGATGCTTGGCCTCCAGCTCCTGAAATGGGGATAGACGACTAAACGAGATGCTCGAATCGTTATTAACATAGTCATCATAAATGTGACGAGTTGACGATGGCTGCTCAAAGCTTGATACATTCAGTTCGTTTCGTATTATAGTTTTTTGGCCATTGAAGTGCGCGGCATTGTCGTCAACATTGAGTCCATCCAGTTGGTTAACAGATTTAAATCGACCAGCAAAAGTTAAATTATCTACAGTGCTACGTAATTGGTTATTTTGAGAATTTCCGGATATTGCATCTCCCGATAGTATTGAACTCATTGAGCTGT
Organism: Scaptomyza caliginosa; assembly: GCA_035044725.1. Lineage (NCBI taxonomy): Eukaryota > Metazoa > Arthropoda > Insecta > Diptera > Drosophilidae > Scaptomyza > Scaptomyza caliginosa. The sequence goes on from JAWNNR010000463.1 coordinate 25,346, forward strand.
TTGACAATGATAGAATTTCTAAAAGAATAAACAATAAATATATTTATAACGGAAAATAATTATTTATACTATTTTTTTTTAATATTTTACCCGAATCTGCCAAACACGTTTTTGGAGCTCGTTCATCTTTTTGCAATACAGAGTGATTTGAATTAGTTCTGTTTGTACCTTTTGAAAGCTCTGAACTATCCTCTTTGATACTATTAAACATTAATGAAGTTTTTTCTTGTACATTTCGCACCTTACGTTTTTTATCTTTTTTTAATTTTTTTGTAGGCTTTGGGTAAATTCCGGGAAGTAGTTTTTGAGTTGTTGATAATGATCTTGCCGACTTATGTTGAGCGCTTGAATCATTCTCATCCGAATCAGAGACAATATCAATTACAATCGAAGCCTCATTAAATTTTTTATTGCGTAAAGAACTATTTGATAGTTGTTCATTTATAATTGCTGATTTAATTTTAGATTGATCCGTTGGTATTTGATGTTTTATGGGCTTGCTTACATCAACGAGGGGAGACTCGTCACTATTATTGTTAACATTGGTAATCTGATAATTAAGTAAGCTTGAGAAATTATTTGTAAGATTGTGTTGTATACCAATACTAGCCTTATTGCTTTGAGAGGTCTCTGTAGAATCAATGTTTGTGTTCAAATCCGTAAATCCTCTTTGTAAAGTGGATGAGTACTGTTGTGAATTGTTTTGATTTACCTCTGAATCAATTATATTTTGATCGGATGTACTTTGATTTCCAATAGATTGTTTAAACTGTGTAGGCGGTGGCTGAGAATCATTTGAGCTCGCCTGATTTATTCCGACCATTTCCCGCCATTTTTTTAGTAGCGATTTGGCACGACGAGCTAATTGATCATTTTTCGTTCGACGTCTTAGTTGATTTATATATTTAGCCAATCTGGTGGCTTCCAGTTGCTCCTTTGTGATCGTTGTACCTTCAAGTGTACAAATAACAGAAAGTACTGCTTCCATATTGACGACCTATGGCATAAACATATGTTAAAAACAAATTAATTCTAATTATATGCAATACTTACATCATAGTTTTGATCAAGTGCCTGCGATAGGTGTACGGTCAACTGCTGGATTTGGTTTTGGTTCATTTATACCGGGTAATCCAGAAAAGCCTTGCCGAATCGATGGAACGGCAATTATAAATTTAATTATCTCTCGTCCCAAAAAAGCCAACACAGCGGAACTTACATGAGCTGCAAAAGGTTTAAAAACACATTGTATATGATTTTGCATACTTAAAATTTTGCTGCATTTGATAAAAGTCAAACACGTTATTATTACGCGAGTAAAAAATCATTGATCAGAGTACCTTTTAAAATTAATTTTACACAAAGAGAGACAGATAACTGCATGCAAATGCACAAATTTCATACGTGCATTCATATGTGCACTCATGAAAAATATCTTTTAAGCTATTTCGTTGTTAATAACACACAAAAAAAAGTAAAGAATTAGCATATCTACTCATAAGAACTCTAAATATGTTATCATGCAGTAGCTTTGATAAAAATAAAACATTTACTTAAAAATGTATTAAAGCACGACCAAAAAAGCGTACACTAACACACACCCAAACACATCAATAACTACACACGCGTTTACACAATACAATGTTGTAACCTTTTTTTTGAAACAGTATATGCAAAATATCAAAGAGTTTTCGCTTTTGGCAGACACTTGTTGCTTTTTGTTTATTTGCAGGCCGTGTCGATCAAATAATTTTTTAAGAATTCTCAACACAATTCGCCATTTTCTGTGATGGAGATGTGCAAACGCCTATCGATTAATGTGAATTTGACATTCACTACATCCCGATATATTTCCAAATCATAACGTTGACATATCGAATCAAACAAAAACTCAATTGCAATTAAAAAACAAAACCACATTGAAAAAATATCACGTACAGTGCAAATGGTAACAATTATGTAAAACTCTTAATTCGACTTATCTAGACAATCTTTAAGTAACCTTTGCCAATAAATTTGTTAGGCTTTATAACTATTAAAGTTTTGTGCTTAATACATATGTATGTATATGGTAGAAATTTTATGGGCTTAACAAGATTAATGCGACAAAGTGTTCAGAACTTATCGATACCTTAGCCTGAAGGTTTGTTTCGTACTTTTTCGGGTATGGCTTCGATACTTGCGACAGGTAACAGGTATTTATGTGAACCCCATCCCTAGCTTACATATGCAACCATTGCATATTAACATTATAAGTGAGTGCCAACACTACTAATAATTATTCTTAGAAAGATCCAAAAGAAATTTTAAAAAAGGAATTTGTGCTTCAACTACTTGCAAGTAGTTTTAAATATTTTATAAACAAAAGATAATAACAAAATTTTCATTGGTCATTGAAACTTGAACTGCACAAAAAATATATATATTCTTTCTAAATATTTTTTCATTCGTGTGTGAATATATATGTGTATATGTATCTATTGCAATGGCACACGCCTGTCAGTGGTCTAGAATCGGGCTGCCAACTTTGTTTAAATAAAACTACCTAAAAAAGTCTTAAAGGCAATAAAGTACTATATGCTTAGTCAGTATTAAGCAACAAATATATTTTTATCATATGAACACACTAACGTAGTTCATTACAAATTCCAGAATATAGTAACGCCGTGTAAATATTGTAAGCTAGGCACATAAATTTATAAATAAGACATAAGCATCTATATTAAAAACTAAACTCTAAGCAGTAAAATGGTCTTAACAGTACAAAGTGTGTTTTGTTTTAAATGGCCATATAAAGACCGTATTTTATAGGTTATGTTTCATTGTTCGCTGGATTTGTTATTGCTTTCCATTCCATTTCTCATAATTAAAAACACATGTAAACGTTGAAAGTTGAAAAAGCTTATCAAAATTGCTTGTAAAAAATATGTAGTACACCTAGGTTTTGAAAACAGCAATCTATACTGTTGCAAATAACATGCGTGACTTTTGTTTTCAGAAATAATAAAGAACACCAACCGAAAAACTACCGAAAATGACAGACTCAATGAAATTTGGACCGGAATGGTTGCGCAATATGTCAGCGGAGCCATCAGCAGTCGGCAGCACTACTAATAATGTAGTTGGCACTGGCGGCGGCAACCTCTCTTTACACAGCCTTGGCGGCGGCAGCGTTGCCAACTCTCGAAATATGTTTCCGGAGTACCGTTACGGCCGTGAAGAAATGTTGTCCTTGTTTGATCGAAATTGTTTATTACCGCAAATACTGCCATCGTTTAAAAAGCTTTTTGTTGATAAAGTGCAATTTCCGTTAGCTCTAACGCCAAGCTCCGAGGACGAGTTAAATACCCAAAGTCAACTTTCCAGTAGTGTAAGTACAAAAATGTTTGTTTAAATGTATATATTTTATATATTTAATTCACAGTCGCGTCCCGCTTGGCTGCAGCGCTCAGCGGGCGGTTTTGGTCTTGCATCGCGAGGCACTGGGAGGGGAGGGACAGTTGAGCGGGGACGAATGCGTGGCAAATCAATCTATCATCCAATGTATCAGAGACCAAATACAATATATGATGACAACGTGTCGACAATTTCAATGAAGGTAAAGTAGGAATTGTGGTTCGTATTTGTTTAATATTGTAAACATTGTTTTTGTAGACGGAACGGAATTGGAGTGAACGTAATGGCACTGGCAGTGATTTAACAACATCCGTTGGAGCACCACCGGGTGGTGCTGGAAATGCTGTCGTTGATTGGAATGGAACACCTTCCTCCAGCCCACGTAAAGATTTTTTAGGCCATCACAACCGTAACCTGGAAAATTGGCGCAGAAATCGCAATGAAGATGGCTCTTGCGATGGTGGATCTTCTGCATTAGGAAGCGGGGCAGTTGGAACGATGGATACTGCGGGATGGCGTAGCGGTGGTAACCATCGTTGGGGTAAGCTAAATAAACCACTGGTGGATTGTAATTATAAACTTTTTATTCCTTTTTGCTTTTAAAGGGCGGTCAACAAGCTGGCGCGATGAGGAGCAAATTGCAGTTTGCAATGTTGATGGCACAAATTTTGGTGCAGCTAACAACATGCAACGCTCAATTTCGGTGATTGGATCAGTTGGAAACACTGAACGATCTAAAGCAACAGTATCAGGCATTGGCTTGGGAGCTGCCACTCGACCAATTAGCACCAAATGGTCTGGTGGTCCCGGTGGCACCGCTGATGTTGACGAAAATTTACCCGAATGGGCAATGGAAAATCCATCGGAAATGGGTGGCACATTCGATTCGACCGGTGCGTTTCATGGCGAAATAGTTGAATCCGAGCTAAAAGTGAAAAAGTATAACAAAATTATGAATGAAATGAACAATGTCGCTAATGAAAATGATGCAACAAAAGAAAATGTGTCACCCACTTCCATTGACTCAAATAAATGTAGCCAAAATCAATCAAAGCCGCCAGAAATCAGCGATGAGTCTACAGATGATGCAATAAAAGCAGTGGGCAAAGTTAGCAGCAATATTGTTTCCGAAATAGCAATTTCAAATAATAACAATAACGTTAATAAAAACAATAATGAAAGCAGCAACTTAAACGAATTGCACGTGTTAAAAGAAACAAAAAAAAAAGATGAAACGGCACATGCTGATATTTCGGAACGTTTTCAAGCCGTTGCCGATGAGGTTGAAAAATTAATAATGGATGATGAACCTGATAGTCAAGTGGAGACATTACACAATTATGAAATGCCAATCAATTTAATTAACGAACATCATTTGCTAAGAGAACAACATTCGGAGACAGCAGCAGCAACAATGCTAGGTGGCTTATCGCATAAGCCCGCCGTTTCACCTTTCGCCGACCAGCTTGCAATGCAACAGCACCATCATCCGCAGCACTTGCAACATCAGCAGCAACATTTAGCCGTGATGCCACCACATGTTATGAATGCTAAAATGAATGACTTATGGTTTTATCGTGACCCCCAATCGAATGTTCAAGGGCCATTTACTGCTATCGAGATGACCGAATGGTATCGGGCCGGATATTTTAATGAGATTCTTTACGTGCGTCGTTTCTCTGACAGTTGCTTTCGACCTTTGGGTGATTTGATCAAGTTGTGTCATGGCAATATGCCGTTTACACATAGCCATTTATTGCCCACACCAATTGATTTGGATAATTTGCAACAACAACAACCGCACCATTCGCATCCACATCTGCGACCTGGTCAAAATATTGATGAACAATTAAAAGCGAATGTTACAGCTGCTGCAGATTCTTTAAGCGCAGCTATTAAAAATCATTTAGGTCCGGCACATGCTATGGACACATCGCATATGTTAACCATGCGCTTTCAATTGTTGCAAGAACAGTATATGCAACATCAAGAATATTTAATTCTCTCAGAGCTAACCAAAAATGAGGGATTCCAACGTATGGATGCTGCACAACGTGAAGCGTATTTACGTAGCAAAGTGCAACTTTTGACGTTGCCCGATTATTTAAGTAGTTTCAGTGGTTTGAGCAGCACATTAGCTACAGTTAATCCACAAGCAGGCATTCAATTGAATGATATGATTACACAACAGGCAAAAAAAGATCAAGAGCATATCTTTTCAGGAGACGGTGTGAATCAGCGACTCGCTGGCAACTTTATGGAAGCCAACGATTTTATATTAAATGCACAATTAATGCATCAGCAACAACAACTGAATCAACAAGAGCAACATCAGAATCAATCAGAGCAATTTGTCAACGATGCAAAAGTGGCTAACAAAATCAATAATGAAAATTTATTAAATGAATATAATTTACGTATGCTGTTGCGTGGAAATCAGCAACAACAGCAGCAGCCCCAACCGATTAAGCCTGTTGTTGATTTTATGACCGAATCACAGCTTCAAAATTTAATGGTACCAATGTGGCAACAACAGCACCAACATCCGCAACAGCAAACATGGCCAAATTCAATGCTCAATGCTAAAGTAACATTGTGGGATGTGGCAACATTGGAGGAGGAGCAGAGCCAACAAATGCTGCTACAACAGCAGCAACAAGAATTGCAGAAATTTAAACAAAATAACGATACAAACAGCAAGTCAACAAGCCAATTGGAATTTGCTGCACCACTGCAACAACAAAAAATCGAAAATGACCCTGTTTTGGCACTAAATTTAGCACAATCAGAACAGAAACAGGATCAAAAAGCTCCCGTTGATTCGGATCTTGTAACGCGAAACAAGGAACAACAACAACATCAGACAGAAATTTGTAATAAACAATCTACAAAACAGCAACAGTTAGTTTATAAGCAGCAGCAGCAGGGCGGAAAGCAGAACGAGGAGGAGCGACGTAAAGAGGTGGCAGAGGAGAAGCGACGCCTTAAGGACGAACGCAAACGTCAACAGCAAGAGGAAGATAAACGTCGTGCATTACAAGCCGAAGAAGAACGAAATCAACAGCAACAGGAAGAAAAGGATCGTCAACAGCAAATACAAGCACAGCGACGCAAAGCTCTGCTTGGCAATAACAATACGCCAGACTCAGGTAAGAGTACCGAACATAAATAAAAAGGTAGAATACTGTAATATTTTTAACTAGTCAGTCCAAAAGTAGAATACTGTGAATAATTTTATAGATATTTTCTAACCCTACATAAAGTACAGTATATTGAATTTGTGCCAATTACGTCCGTCTGTATAAACACAACTTTCTTCAAACGCTTAAAGCAAGAGCCTTAAAAATTTGCAAATATCTTGGTTCATCCGTTTATTAAAGTGTTAAATTATTGGCTGAAAAAATTACAAGTCGTACAACTCAAAATCCAAGTCAATCAAAACCATATGTTTTTTCTTAAAAGTTTAAATATATGAGGTGAGGTGCACGATTAATTTATCTTGAATCGTATATATTTACTAGTTTCATCTGCTGCAACTACAGCTGGGACAGCCAATAAGCCGACAAACGGCACCAAAAATGAACAACAGTCTATGAATCGTTCACAAAACGCTTCAATTGCCCCGTGGTCATTTCAAACACCAAGCGTTAATACTGTCGCCGCGCAAGGATTGGCCGAAATACAGAAAGCTGAGCGACGGGAGCGACGTGCCGATCAACAACGCCAACAAGAGCAGCTTGATAAGCAAATGCGTGCAAGTGCTGCTGCTGCGGCTGAGGCAAGTGATGCACTACTCAAATGGCAAGCAACACCTGCACCAGCTCCAGTTATGAGCTTGGCAGATATTCAAGCTGAGGAAGCCAAGCGTTTAGCTGCAGAGTCAATAGAGTTGCAACGTCGTCGTGAACAGGAACAACAACTACAACATCAGCAATCAATTTTACCATCAGCCAGTCTCAATATGTCGAGCGGTTTGTCAAATATTTGGGGCAGTACCAATAAGGCTTGGAACGGATCTACTGCTAACGCTGCAGTCAGCTCGGTGGGCAACCTTTGGAATGATCCATCACCCTCTCCAACACCACCTAAGTTTAACAATACAACAACAGCTGCTTCTGTGTTGGCCAGCGGGTTGACAACCAAGCCGCAAAGCAAATCAGTTAGCGTTATCCCTTCGCCTCGCAATTTGCGGAAGAGCCAAACATTGCCAACAATGCAAACAAAGACCACCCGAATACCAATTGGACAAACAACTCAGCAGCAACAGGAGCAATCTAAAATGTTGACCAGTAAAACAACTGCCAAGGTTGCCGGTGGCACTAAGACTCAGGTGCACAATTTCGATGTCTCCTCTAACAAAAAGGTCAGCGAATATGAAAATGAGTTTACCACATGGTGCATTAAGAGTCTAGATAACATGGCAGCCAAGGTGGATGGTAAGCAACAATAAAGTTCTTGAAACCAATAAAAATGTAATAAATATTGTTTTTTTGCAGTTCCAACATTTGTCGCCTTTTTACAGGACTTGGAAGCACCGTATGAAGTTAAGGATTATGTTCGTATCTACTTGGGTATGTTTAATTATTTTATTACATATACAAAATAAGTTCAAATTGAAAATTTGTTAGTCAATTAATAACTTAGTGTACATAAATTAAAATAGTTAAAATTAAACAAAAAATTGGTGGAACAATTTTAGCCAAAATTGAAAGGATAGTTAATGTTGCAACACATAAAAATTATAAGTCCAACACTATGAGTAAATTAAAAGTTATTATTTTTGGGTTGTTTATATACACTTAACCCAATGAAATGGGTAATAATAAAAATTACAATGTAACACAAAAAGACCATGTCCGGATGTACGCCTGTATGAGCACTTTGATCTCAGAGACTAAAAGTAAGAAACCTCAGATTTAGAATAAAAGCTCTCTTATACCCTAGGTAGAGATTGTTTGCATTTGGGTAGTGAAACATTAGTGTATATCGTCGATATAAAATATAGAGAAAAAATACCACCACGACAAAATTTTAAAATTATATTTTTTGAAAAATGTCTATAAACTTGAAACATGTAAAACCAACCAACATTGTAAGTACATAAACCCACAGTTTTTATTTAGGCCTTTACATAAAAACCGATAACAATCATTTGCTGAAAGTATTTAGAAAATGTAAAACGTTATAGGCAATAATGAAAAGCTGAAACTCTTCTATAAATGTAGTCGAGCAGAGACCTCCATGTAACCTTCAGACAAATGTTTACTGTCGTTGGTTTTCTTTTTATTGCTGAATGGATTTTTTTCTAAGCTCTTTTCGCAACATAATCAAAATGAATGTAATTCTTATAAATTTTCTTTTGCTAACCTCTTTGATGTTAGGCTGATCAGTTCTCCTCACCCTCTTACTTTATATGTATTAAATGAGAAAGAAGATTTCGTTTGAATTAAACTGAATTTCATGGATCCATAGACAAATACACATAGTAATTTTGAGCGGATTGATTTAGCGCTCAATCTAGTGATATCTCGGTCAGAGTCAGGGTCAGTAATGCCTTATTTTTTAGTAAAAATAAACTTGCTAAGCGTCGCGTTAAAAATAACATATTTTATCTTTTTTTTCCATTAGTTATAAAGAGTCAAATAAAAAACAACTTGTGTTTACTAAAGATGAATTACATTAAACCTATTTTTCTTCAATAATACAATTAAAAATATTGTTTCCACGTTCGTTCAGGTTGGTCGAACATACCAAAAGTTCTGTGTCGTTCCCAAAATTGTAGAATTGTTTTCAGCGGGTTCCAATCCCAATATGGATTTTTGTGGCACTTTTGATAATCCCACATCTTTATAAATAAGGTTAATAAATAATTATTTTGGTTTATTAAATTATTTGCAACATAAAACTGCCAACACAAATTTCATTTACACCAAATTAAAATTAATTTAAATAAAGCAATAATTAAGTCTGTCTGTAAAATTATTTATATACATTGTTATAATCTTTAGGTGACGGAAAAGAGTCTTTGGACTTTTCTAAGCAATTCTTGGAGCGACGTAGCAGATACAAAAGTATGCAGCGAGCCCAAAACGCACATAATGATGATATGTGTAAGCCGGCACCGGCAATTACTCCGTCAAGTAACGACAATGGCGATAATAAGGTAATTTCTGTTTCTTTGTTGCCTTGAAATTATAATTTTTTGTATTATTATATTTTTGGATCAGAACAAGCAAAAGAAAATCAAAAAAAATAAGATGACTAAAATGGACGCACGTATTCTTGGATTTTCTGTGACTGCTGCTGAAGGACGCATTAATGTTGGTGGTCGTGATTATGTTGATGGACCGTAACCGTTTGCAAAACCATCGAAAGTTGCTAGATATAGGATTGAAATTAAATTAGACATGAAAGACAGGTCACAATTGGATGTGGTATTATATCTGTTATAAAATAAAAGAACCATATATAGATGTGAAAAATTTTGTTTTTTATATTTATTGCAAAAGATCACAGTTAAAATATTACTTAAATGCAACGCGATCATTAAAAACAGATTTTTATAACCGGTAGGATTTATCTGCGATCCTTAAGATTCATAATATATATCTCTGGTTGGACTTAAGATTTGATATACAAATATTTGGCTTTATGATAAACAGTTTCGCTACACACATTTGACAAATCATGCTACTGTGACACAAGTTTTAGTTTGGTAGTTCAATATATGTTGCAAAGAAACATACAGACGGACGGATATGACTATGTCGACCTATCTCGCGATATATAAACATACTTTAGGCTTTCTTCAATGCGTTTCACATTTAATGGCCAAATTATCTTACACTTTTTACGTGCATAAAAATTATTATGCACGATTGACTTAAAACTTTTAAAAGTGAGCATTTAATGTTGTGAAATGAGATTTGCTTGACAGGTAACATTTTCATTTCGGAATTATACTTTACGGCGTAAACTTATTCCCGTCGGTGTATGAACGCGGTTTATATGCTTTAGAACTAAGTTAATGGATGCGAGACCAGTTTGCGTTTGTTACCACCCAAAGAATTAATTCCCCATATTGTGTTCGCGTTTGCGCTTTGTTCGTTTGTATGTATATAAACATTATATATTCCAAAATAAACTGTACAAAGCAAATGTGCGAAAGTAATGACGAATGCAAATATGTAAGACCTATAAATAAAAAATACAGGCAAGCTTTTAAATAATAAGAAAAATCTATAACTCTTGTCTTATTTTAACTGTTTTTTATGTTTATACGTTACTTTTATTTGTAAATATGTCTTACGGTGCAAATGTTATTGTAAGCATTTATAACTGCAATTTGCAGGGCCAGTTTCAAAGTTTCCAAGTTTCCAGTTCAATGAATTCCGAAATCAACTTCGGGAAAATTAAATACACACAGCCCGTGGGCTGCTACCGACAACTACGGGGAGGTACAAGTATAGAAAACGCACAATGGTCTCGGCTTTGTCTCAATGATGTCGACACGTTCACGCCGCTTTTGTTGTTAGTGTTATTATTTGGTCTTTCTCTAGTGCATTTGCACACAACACAATAAATGGATACATTGTGCAATCCAATAAACAAATTGTCGACTTTTGTCCTTTTGCATTCAACTGACAACACAGTATCCAGCAAATTTACGTAAATAACTATATGTAAGACTTTGTACTGCCTTTCTGCTATCTGATGGATAACATTCGCATAACAAACCCTTAGATTTACGGAAATACGATTGGTTTTAAACATATATTTTTATTCTCATTATATACTAAAAATACAAATTATTTAAAATTATTAGGGAACGTAATTATTGTTTGTTAGTTTCATTTAGAAAAAAAACCCCTGCACTTTCAATTTAATTTGTATCAATAATTACTTACCAAAAGATAGAAGTTACAGAGGATCACGGAGATTGGGTTTGCAAGTACATTAACAGTAAATGAACACATGTTCAAAATATTTTAGCGTAAATAAAGTGAATAAATATAAAAATAGCTATATTTATTGGTAGTAAAAGCAGTTGGGTGAGCAATCGATTTATTTTTTTCTGGCTTAATTAAAGGACGAAGTGAAAACTGATCACATGTTCGAGCAAAATTTCAAGTGAAAATATTTCGAAGGGGCTTACAACAAAACCACACGCCATTAAATGGCTAGATGATCCCTAAGGCTTTAGGGTAGGTACTACATTAACACACCACGAGCCCCTAGGTAAGTACACCAGCATTTACTAGGGTAAAATATGTGCATAAGGCAAGTGTGTGAGTTTTAATTTAAAGCGGAAATACCAGTATAAAGATTAAGCCATCTTATTTAAAAGTCAAGAGGCAATAGTGTCACTGAAATGTCCTGGGGTACGATCCATCCAGTAGACTAGTCCGAAGATGAGCTATTGGTCATATGAATATAGATCGAATACAACCTTGTAGAACCAGAGTCGTCCTGCGGCATATGGGACGCCACAGCACGACATTAACATAAACTAGTTAGACACCAGGAGACAAGCAAGTAAATTGACTTTTGGGTTGCTATAATTTCAAACGTTAAAAAAACTTAAATATAAGCGAAAAAATACAATGAAAATTAGTTACAAGCCGATTATTCGAATAATATAGTTTGATAGCCTAGCGTTAGGTATGTTAAAGGAAAATTGGGTTTGAATAGCTATGTAAATATAACCCGTAGACTTTACTTAATATGGGTTTTAAACCAAATTAACCAAACATATATTCTTAGTACCGCTAACATTCCCACACCAGTTTTCTTGTGGAGGTTTTCATATTAATCAATTAAAAAATAATGATTCAGCCAGTGTATGATCTTATGTTTCCCACTCTTAACCTTTAACATAGACCGATCCTTTATATTCTCATTAACGACACTTAGAAAGATTAGTAACTCAGGCGAATTTGATCAAACTGGGTAAGGATAACAAAATCATATCACTGACACTTAAGTTTTATATATAATTTTTGTTACAAATTCAATTTCCTAACTTAATTACAAGTACTTAAAATCGACAGATGTTGGCGCAGTAATAGCAACATCAGATGTAACCAGATACCTGCGTATTATTTGATTGAGCTAGTTATTTTGTCGCCCAAAAAAGGGATGAAATCCCTAACACACTCTCATTTGAAAGACGGTAGTGGTGGTGAAAGAAAATGTGCTTGGAGGCACATTATAATTTTCGCACTCGAAAATACAAACTTTACACTTGTCATAAAAATTCTAAAGCATCGTTAATATTCAATTAACGTTGTTAGGATTGAAAGAAGAGGGTTTATAGGCTTAGATGTAATTTTTTAAAAGTAATATTTGCATTGACAGCAAAATAATAAATAATAAAATAATATTAAGTACACTATTTCCAATCAAGTCAAAAGAGAGATAATTAAAATATTAGCTTATTTACCAAATTCATCATTCACCATCAGTGGTGAGCACTGTCTTATCCACCCATATGTGGGGCCGGAAATGCATACATACATGCGTATAAATACGCGTAATGCGTTCAAATTATTTGAAAATCACCTCTCCCCAAGGAATTGATTTTCACAACGAGCTTAAGTTATAAATACATACATATATATATATACTGCACGTACATGGGGGCGTATAAGGGTAGCTAAGCAAGCTTTCTTGCTCATTTGCCTTGACCAAACAACGGGACAAAAAGAAAAAAAAACGGAGCACGCCGTCGGCGAAATTGTTAAACGGTATTTAAACACAACAATGCAGCAGCACGAGAGAGAATTGGGACGGTAACTACGATTGGGGACTGGGACGCGGCTAATCCCATGACGCACGCACACAACAGGAAGCAACCACAAAAATTGTGTTATTTCAAGAGCATCACATGCAGTAGCAACAGCAGCCATGCAAGTATAACCACGTTTAAAAAGGCGTATTAGGCCTCGGTATAAATAAAGAAATTGAACAAAGAGTGCAAAAAGATGTAAGAAAGTGTACTTTTTTGTTACAAACGTAACTTAATTACACTGTTTATAGTTGACAATTAATAAATAAATCTATATATTTATGTGCTATTTGGTGTTTTTAATATTAAGATGCTTTATGTTTAAAATTTTTTTGTAACAACCTTGATGTGATCTACTTAGCTATTGGTACAATATAATCCGTTTATAGATAATAATAAAGACCATGGGGAATTGAAGCCACACAGAAGCCAGTTAAGCTCGAAATTAATAAAGCAGGTCTTGTGAATATTTCAAACCAATTCATTGAATAGCACCCACCCCCCATCTTGGTTAGGTGCTTAGCAGCGCTACTGTTTTCCCATTGCTCATTGTTTAAATACACGTATATGCCGTGTATGGGTATATACAGGTATAAAAATACTGATGTGAAGATTGTATTAGCATTAATGCATCACATTTTTAGAGCTTATTAGTAAAAATTTAACCACTGTGAGGTGTTGATAGCGGTATATTATGTTTTGGCGGGCGCACTCTCTCTGTTTTTGCAGCTGCCCTCACAAAAAAACCAGATATACCAATTAAAGTCTTTTAGGGTAATAACATAATATGGTTTCTGATTTAGACTAAGTAAAATCGCCTGAGCAAAACTTAATAAACTCTAATGCCAAGTGAAAACTACTAACTTTGTTAGACGAATAAGATAGATCAGTGTAATAGTGTTTTTAGTATTATGTTGTTGTTGACTGAGGTTAATTGAACGCTATGCTCAAAACCTTCCATGTCGGAGCCATTTTTCTCCATTCTTGTTTTCTTTTATTTTCTCTCTTTCTCTATCGTTCATCGGATACCAACACATACACAATAGTACGCCTCGTGGAATGACTTTTGAAATTTGTAGCGTTTTTAAAAGTCTTAACACTATCAACATTTTCAATCGAGCCTAATATATTATTTCATTCCTACCACAAAAGTAAAATGTGTGAAAAGAGAAACGGTATCGATTAAAATCTTTAGGTCTGCAGTATGCCTGCAGCTTTGCTATGAGCGCAGGTGTAAGGCATTTGATTACCTACCTTCAGTTTTCATAAAAACGGCAAAACAATGGAGAACAGCGGAATATTTTGAAAACCAGGTTAATAATATTAAAAAATAAAATATGAATTAAAAATATTTTGGGGAGAATGAAGTGAAGCTAATAGGCAACGCACATAGGGTGGGTAAGAAAAAAAAATGAAAATAGCTTTCTGTAAAATCTTTTTCTATAAAAGCAAAAGACTTTCGATTTGGACTCCCGTAAAAATGTTTTTAAAATCTTTAGACAAAATAATTTAACTAACTAAAACTATAAAAACTGTTCTGTTAAAAAAAAGTTTATTGAATTTAAACAAATGTCTAGTACAATATCATACTGGGTATTGTTTAGAGCAATGATAACAATTTTAAAAACACTTCAGTCAGTTAAGTGAGAAAAACAAATAACAACAATGATTCGAGTCTTAGTTTTTCCGAAAAACTCAGCTGTAATGCAAAAACATGTTCAAAACCGTTCAAAATGTACAATAGATCTAAAGCCAAATGGATCAATTCTCAAATCGGATTCTTAATCGCATTGTTTGCTTCTGTACAGGATTTTTGTTTGGCCCGTCTCGCTGTTTTCCAAATTTTTTCAGAATCACTCATGAAAAGGCAATGAGTCGACAAGATTATCAATTTCTGGAAAATGAGAAATCTGTTTTCAGCCCTGTTCTTTGCTATAATTCTTACAACATATATAATATTGTTTTAATGTTTTGTAAATTTTTGTTTTATATTGCCCGTTTAATATTTTCAAGTCTTTAAGAAGGCTGTAGGATCTAAACAATTTAAAAAGTATGAGAATTGCACAGTGAGGGTCCTTAATCATTGTTAATAAAAAAATTTTTTTTTAAGCACTGTAAATTGCAGACAAAAGCATCACCGACTCTATAAAGTGACCATGTTCGTCTGTCTTTTGACATGAATTTATCGATCAGATCATTCAGATAAGTAATTTATAAGCTCTCCTATACCCAAGGCAGATCAAGTTTGCTTCTAATATCGTTTTCTCTTTGGTTTTCGACTTACACACGGTAACAATAATAAAGCGCTATTAATCTTCTATTCTATTCTACTTTAGAGTCATTTTACTTATTTTTTTGCAATGTTTAAACGATTACCTTTTCCTTAAGCAAAATAAATGAAAAATGTTTCCCTCATCTTACAAAAAAAAAACCTTTGCCCTTACTTTGGGGGGAAATTTGCGACAGTCATTGTTAGATGTGCATTACAATTAGTATTATTATTTTTAATGATTTAATATAATAATTAATAACGAACTGTATTTTTAACATAGCCTGTCAGTACTTACAAGACCGTTACTGCACATAAGTGATGTAATTTTTTATTATTAAATTATTGGTAATAACGATCAGTTTTTTTTATTATATTCCTGTTCCTCTTCATAAGACCGCTGCTTTATAATATAAACTGTCGTGCCGTTGCACAAAAGACTTAAATTATTGTCGTTATAATTATAATATATATGCTATCATTGAATGAACAGTTTTATTAGTTTTTTATCAATGTATATTTTTATAATCTCCATTATAGCTGTTAAGAGTTAATTTAATGAAAAACGCATAAAAATACTCAAAGATATTTTCGCTTCTTCGAAAACCTGTTCTTTAATAAAACGTGAGTGTAAGTGTGAGGCACTGCGCGGAGAGTGCGAAGAATAGCTTAAAAGGATCGAGAAAGGGAAGCTTTAACGCAAGGGTTTTTTTAAACCGCTTCAGCTATTTATATTTGGGTTTATTTGGTTGGTTAGCTTGCTTGGTCGAACCCACTTTTCGGATGGTAAACAAGCAGCCCTTGCATGGCGAGCACCAATCAAAATTAAGCAATCAACACGAATGGAGGCGGAGCATATACACACAGCTGTGTTGCTACCCTGAGTAAGGCGTGGGACCTGGTCTGGATAAATACACATTCATCCATTTTGCACAGATATTTTCGCTTACTCACTCAGACCCAGTTCAATCTTAGTGTCGACCACACGCACGCATTGTAAGCTTACGAGCACCAGTTTTACTCTAAAGTTTGAAGTATATTTAGTTTACCTGGCTCGCGGATTCATATTGCAACCTTATATTGATCGATTTAAGTTCGTGCTTATGCAAGGTACTACCATCAAACTATTGTGTAATAATTTAGATTAAATGCGTGAGAAAAGTGACCAATTTTAAATCACGGAAAAATATTTTTCGCAAATTTGTTAACGTAAAACATATGCAGACGAGAATTGCAGGGGAACAGAAAAGCTTTAGTTATACAGAAAATTCGTGTTGCATTCAATCAAATTAAAGTGTTCTGGACTTTAATCTAATTTTGGTTTTACGATGCCTTGTAATTAATATTTCATACGCAAAACTTAAAAAAAATAAAATAAAATATAAAAAATCACAATTATGACCTATTGGACATAAAACAACTAGTAGTTATAATATCCTTAAAACAATATAATAAGAAATCGGTGATATGACATTTTTAATACATATTTTTATACAACCCTGGTCAACCCAGAAGTGATAATTGTGAATAAACAACAACAACATTCCTTGGTCGGCTCGTTGTTTGACTATAATCGAAAAAAAAATTCAAAAGCTTATAGTGGCGAACAAATTTCATTCGAACCACGCTTATAAAATAAAACAATTTTGTTGTATTGTTGAAATACCAACTTTCCAATGACAATAACGAGCAGCTGATATAAAATTTAAGTAGTAAGCCTCTCTTTTTTTTTAAATCCTTACATTTTTTGGTTATACAATATTTAGTATATTATTTGTATGAAATTAAATAGTTATCAAACGGATGTCAAAATAAATAACTAAAGTGAATTCTTATACGGTTTTCCTTAAAAGCTGTCGGTCTAAATCAAAAAGCGACTTTCCATATTTAGCAAGAAGTTTTTTTTATTACGTTTCATTTTTATTTAAATTTATTATTTATATATTTTCATATATATTAATTTTTCCTTGTTTTTGGCAAAAGATGAAATAAATTTTATACCGATATTTTGAAACAACGTTTATTAACATTTTTTTAACCGGACTTTTGTTATATAATATGAAAACTTTCCGCTAAAAATTTAAGCTCTATTTTGATTTTACCCCAACGGCTTATGGTAAAAAACTTCTTAGATATCATAGCTTGCAATTTTGACAACATCTTTGTCGCGAAAAGTTTGAACAACTGTGATTTTTACTGATTTTAAAATAAGCAAAAACCTTTATTTAAACACAATTTGTCGCGAAAGTTTAACCAATTGTGATATATATCGAATTTAAAATAAGCAACAAACCCTATATTTAAACAGGATTTATAGAAAAATTGTAGCATAATATACAAAACCGACCCGTTTGCTTGCGAGTTATAATTGCTGTCTCTAAAAATGCAAAAAATATATTACAGATTATCTAAAGACAATAATGACAGTCATGCGATGAAAAAAAAAGTCGAAAATGATAATTGCACCTTAAGCACATTTTCTTGGGAATTTCGAATATATATGTATGTGTATATATACATAAGCACATACATATATTTGATACTTACTTAAACCTGCTTTCGAACCTACTTAAAAACAGACGATAGCAATGCAATTCCCTCTTAAGATTGTGAAGTGTGTTTTTATTATATTAAGCGTGAACGAGATTTACGGCAACCAAACCACTTGGAAAGTGACATCAAGTGGAGCACTCATTAACATAAATACCAAAAATTCAATACACGAATGACCATTGGTCTGTCCATCGCAGAAGGACCCCACAAATTGTTAATAGTGATGCCTTACGGTCATCTTCAAACCATATTACTTCAGGAAAACAAAAAAAATCAGTGTCTGATCATTTTTATTGAATGATGAAACAACTAGACAGTATTGATTGGCTATAAATCAAACTTGTTTGTATAATTTGTTAACAAATAAAAACTAACCATCAAAAGCTACATTGTAGTAATTTCTGTAGCTAATCTCTTAAAATACTTTTTCATAACATATGCTTAAGCCAATTTTGTTTAATAGCACTAAGGTTGACAGAATACGTACCATAAAAAGTAGCTAAAAGTTGGACCATTATTGTTCAGTTCAGCTAGGTTTGGTTAGAGCGGTAGTGAGAGGTTGAGCCTTCTGTACACATGGGCCAGTTCAGGGCCTATGCCATCCAGGACTACGTTCATAATTCAGTCTACCTATTCAAAGCATCTTACCTTGCGTATCGCGCGTACTTTCTTAACATCTTAATATCTTAATTTTATACCATCTTAAACAATCTTATTTGATCAAATAAACAAATTGATGTTTAACAATAATTTGTTATTATTTATTTAATTTTTGCAGCTGTTTTAAGACTTAAGGAATAATATGGAAACACATTTGGTAGAATGTTAGATATCTAAGGTGGGGAAAAAACCACTTGGTAAACTGATGGCAAATACGAATTTGAATCCATCACGCCCATCCTCGCCTATACAACAACAACAAAACCAGATTCATGCCGATTCTGGGTGCGCACCAAATCTTAATCCACTATTCGTGACTGGCATTTACCCAAGGCAAGCCCATCATTCAGCAGTCAACAGCATGTCATTAGAGCAATATCGATTGCAATTGTACAATTATGCACTCAATATCGAACGTTTTAGATGTCCACAATATGCGACAGACAATAGTTCCACCACCACGGCGCTGCCCACTTGGCTTCACCCATATAGTTCACATTGTGCAACAAGCGGCGGGAACAACCGTTTGGGAGCGCTATCAACGATCTCATTATTTCCTCAATCTCAGCGCATCTTTCAGCCGGAGGAGCCAAAGCCACAGCATAGTTATATTGGACTGATTGCTATGGCTATTTTAAGCTCGAATGACATGAAGCTTGTTCTCTCCGATATTTATCAATATATATTGGATAACTATCCATATTTTCGCACACGCGGACCTGGCTGGCGGAATTCTATTCGGCATAATCTCTCACTGAATGATTGCTTTATTAAATCGGGTCGTAGTGCCAATGGCAAAGGACATTATTGGGCCATACATCCGGCAAATATGGATGACTTTCGCAAGGGCGATTTTCGTCGGAGGAAAGCACAGCGTAAAGTACGCAAGCACATGGGTCTTTCTGTAGATGATGCCAGCACAGGTTCACCAAGTCCACCTCCAATGGACTTAACGACACCGCCACCAGCGTCCAATCCCGCCGCCGCCGTTCAGCAGCTGGCTCCTTTAAGTTATCCTTACCAACAGCATTATTTTGGTCAGTTTTTTGGACGCAATCTGCCTCAGTATTCGGCTCTTCAGAGGGATCCATCCAGCTATCATCATCATCACCAAGCACAGCGTCATCAGCACATATCCTTTATAAATTCGACAACAACAACAACCATTGCCAACTTGTATTCGCAGACACGAAAACGCCAATTTGATGTTGCATCACTGCTGGCGCCCGATGTCCAAATCGTTGATATTGTTGAGGATGATGAGGGATCTGCGACACAAACGCAGCATACTGTTATCACAAAAGTTCAAGTGAAAAAACATCAGCAAATGATTCAAGTTGTTGAAAACCATAACACTCCAACTAATTCCATCAATCTACCTGATATTGATCCAGATGTAGATATTGATGTCGATGGGGATGATAATGATAATAGTGAGACAAATGTGGAACGGGCTCCGGAGCAAGACAATAATTCGTACCTAAGTGATGATGCCAGGCGATTCTCTATCGATGCAGATATCGAAGATCGGGACCAACAAAATTTCCTAGTTGCCGTTTCTCCGCCTTTAAGCAGTAGCCAACATGATACAAATTCATTAGAAGAGTGTCCCCAAACTATTGCTACATCAAGTTTAGCTTCAGAAGGACCGGAAGGACCATTTATCTCTCTACCTAATGCCTATATGGAACTGAACGGTGTTGATCCACAAATATTAAGCCGATATTATGGCACATATATGGCAGCAGCCGCTCGCAGAGCCAATCTCGAGGTCTCATCCAGAACTAGTCCACAATCAAAAACAATAATCACACCGCCCCCGCCCATAGAACTGTTACCTAATATATAAAAACTCATTAGGCATCTAGAATTTCGTTAAATAAACTCAAAAATTAAAAAAAAAACGTAGTTGTGAAAATGTGTTAGATTAAAAGTTTTAAGAGAACAAATTTTCTGTGTTTGTTAATAAGTACGTTATACATTGTATACTGTATAATGTGCCCACCCGTTAGTTTGCCGTAAATAAATGAATGATAAGAATACATTTAAAAAAATTGACTTTTAAGAAATTGTAAGTTAAAAAATAATTCTTGCTCCTGGACGCACGCAAATAATATTTATATTAATAGCCACGTGGTGTAGTTCAATCTTCGAAGCTCTAACTTTTTTTTTTAACTAACGTTCAAGAAAACTAACGTTTTGTTCAATGCTGGCAAAAGCAAATTACTTTTAATTAGAACATATATTTTTCTTAGTTTGCATTTCTTACTGTAGTAATCAGTTAAGTTAATTTTTTGTTTCTTCTTTTATTAAGAAATATAAATTAATTTCATTACGAAGCTCCAAAAAAACATCTAATGCCTTATCTTGACTACTGACTTCATGTTCTACAATGGTTTTTATTCCACTGTACTCAATCTAAGGCATTGATCGCAAGTGATCCAAAATAAGTAGACGTAGAAATGCAGACGACGTGAAGCTCGAATCTCGGGCAAAAAATTATGAATAAATATCGACCATGTACATAAAAACGCAGATCGCACAATTTAACGAAATTTATCAAAACATAAACAAAAACGGTTCCGAAATAAAATTAATCAACAGGTTATTCATTTAAAAACGAACTTTTACTTAAGGCATTAAGTCACTAGTAAAATATAATACTAACTGTTATTGAGAGTAAGCCATTTTGGAAATGTATAACTTTTTTTCTTTTGTACGGAAAATACGAATCAAATTAAATTAACAGCATCGAAAAAACAATAAAAAAAATACACAAACAGAAAGTTTGTAGAATAGCAAAGAGAAAATCAAAGCTGAGTTTTGAACATTCGTTTAACATTCTGAATGGACTTAAGGTAAAGCAAACATAACGAATCCCGACCTTGACTCATAAAGTCCACTAGCTGCTAATGTTTTTATTTTTCTTTCTTTCTCTATTTTTCGAATCATTTCGCCTTATTATGCTTACATACATGTGCATATATTTGGCACTGTATAAAAAATTCGATTATTTTATTTAATAGATTTAATCAATGCAAAAATATAAAAAATTGACAAAGTCCTATTTAATAATAAATTTTAGTTAAAATATTATAATTGTCATATTGTAAAACAGCTAAATAAATCTATACAATATTATAAATGCATTTTTAGTATAGTTAAATAAAATAAGCCGATATATGGCGATTAGAAATGCTGTTTGCTGAGAATTCTAGTAAGGTGGTTGGCATAACCAAACGTTTGCGCAACAATTCATGTATCTAAGCAAACAAACAAATATTCCACATATGGCTGTATTGTAGTTGTATGTGCGGCTGCTCGCATTAAGTATTATATAGTCAAGACAGTAACATTAAATAATTTTTAACAGCTATGAATTTAAAGCAATTTCAAAATGCTATTTTATTGCAAAAAAAAGATAAAAAAGAGGGGTTATATTTAATTGCTGGATCACGCATCGCAATCTGTGTAATTAAAACAAAAGCCCAAAAAATAATAACCGACTACTTTTTACTAACACTTCTTCATGAGCCAGCTGATCTTATTGGGTAAAAAAAAACGTATAAGGCAAAGAGATAATTGAGATCCCCATTGTCTTAAGTTAAGTCGGATATTTTTCTGAGCTCTATGCTCGTCTGTGCTATATTACATCCTCTCTGAGTAAGGCAAAAATTATAGACTATAACAAAGCCGCTTGTTTAATTAATTATTATTGCATTAAATAATGAGCAACACACAAAAGAATACTATAATGTTATTAAAATAAAAGGTTCTTAATTCATAATGCAAATATAAGGGCCTATACTACCCTTCCATGTTTGGCTGCAGCCAGCCGATTGAAGCAAAAGTATAAAATTGCCAAATTTAGATTTTTGTCACAACAACAAGAGAAATAATGTGTGGAAGCATCTTAGTGTAGTCTTATGCATCGCACAATTTGCCATCAAAACAAAAATCCAAACAATAATATCCGACAATTTTTTATTGCCACTTCCCCATGAGCTCAGCAGATTTTAAACGAATGTAAGATAGAAAGTGATAAGGCAGAGACGAATTGATTTCCCCATGAGCATATGTTTCTGTTAAAAATTCCAGCTCTGTCTGCGGCTCTGTAAGAGTATATGCACTTTGGGTTAGTGATGGTACATAGCGCGTGCACTGCTTGTCAGTGATAAATAAGCAGTGCAAGCACAAACACAGACAGTTAACATAAGACTGGTATCAAAAATGTTTGGTGTTAACATAATGATATAGAAAATTTTAAATTTAAGAACCTGCATTTACGCATGACCAAAGATTATAAAGGTATTAACTTCCCCTTAAATTGACTTCATATTCTATTTGGTTTGGTTGTTAGTTGGTGTGGTAACTTTGACAACTTTTATTTAATGTAAATAGTAGGTGCAAAACTAAATTTGGGTCTGTGGCTGACCACGAAATATTAGGGTTGCCATAGTGAGCTTATGATGGAAAAATTTAAAATCCAAAAATTAAACCACATAAAAATTAACGAATTGTCGGACCCAAAAGCGGCAATTTATATGCAAAAATAATGTGTTTAGTTCTTTTTTTTGACATTTGCATTGACATCGGGTGTCCCATTAAATAGTGTTGCTGCTTTTTTATATATATTTTCACCGCTTTGGAACAGTTGCAAAAAAAAAATGAACTTGGAGAAATAGGACTAGCATCATGGCTGGCATTAAATAAATATTTTAGCGGCGATTGTAAAATATGTATTGTTGAAAAATAATTTAATACGCCTATGTTTGTGTCTATGAATTTAATCCGATAATTTATCTGAAATTATTTTCCTTGTTGCACTCGTCCAAAATTTCAATATTTATTTTCCTTGTTGCACTTACGCTTACTTATATGATAACAGATATGACCGACTAGATCATAATATTGTCACAATAAGTCAGCTACAGGTAGGTTGCTTAGAAGCTGTAGGCTTCACGCAGAAACCTGGACAGAATATTCACGAGTCATATTCATGGCTAGATTCACCAGTCGGACGTCGTCATAACCTTCAAAAATTAAATAAAATATCAACTATTTATGATTATATATAATCAAGAATATATTGTATATGAATAAATATTATCAAAGCTCGATTTTACTTCCTGACCGATCTCGTTTTCAGTAATTCTCATCAAGTTTTTTTTTGTGCAATTCTACTAAAGTCATGGTAGCTATTCTTCTGTCAAATCTGACGGATTTGCAAAACAGATTGTTTTGTATGTAAGTCCTTCCCATTATTAATATTATTTGATTGAACTCTAATAATATAAGTTCGATGCAATAAGTTTATTGACTTTAATAGAATAACCTCCAGCACCATAAATCGCATATTATGTGCCAGGAAAGATATTATTTGTGTTGATATAGTTGCTAAATGCGGATTTATTAAAAAATAGCTTTATTGTGCATTTTCCAAAAAATATTAATATTATGTATTTTTTTTTACTTTGCAACTTATCAAAGACTCGAACCATTTGTATATTGTAGCCTTGAAACCATTGGCAAAAAAAAATTTGCTATATAACCACCAAAGATTTGTTGGACAGGAATGTCGTAGTTTAATGAAAAAAATTTTAGACCTAGTCACGAAACTTATAAGCCGAGTTTTGTACCTTATACTGTGAACTAAATTAATTATATATGATTTCAGGTTATATCATTCAGCATTGAAATAAACACCATATCAAAGTTCTTAACCATTCCATTAGAAGTCTTATACAAAAAAAAAAAAACATTTTTTGAAGTGTTCTATCTTTTGTCTATGTTTGGGTAAACAGAGTTTTAAACTGGGTCAAATCTGTGTTACAGTTAAGCAATTTACAAAAGTTACTCAAAGATGGCGCTGCAAATTTGAAAACTTCAACTACGTTAGCTAAGTTCATATATCAATTTTGTTGTCCAACCGTATATTTCTGCAATTTCTCTAATAATAAATAGTTTTATTTTGGTAGTAGTGATTAGACATATTTTAGCATACAAATATTACGCTGGACTGAATGTATTTTCTAAATGAGCAATGGACAATAATGCCAATGACACTCTACATATTTTAAAACTTTAGCTACAACAGCAAAGGTTATGTCAATCCGTCTGACTGTACGAATTCGTTATTTAACTTAAGGTAACTTAATTTAATTAATTAAAATTATTATATTATTTACTTAATGTAAAGATTTTTTATCTGATATGTATATAGTATATCTGTTATCTGATGTAAAAATTGATGTTGCTTCACATTACTATTATATATATTGAAAGAAAATTAGAAATTACAGAATCTAGTCAGAACTTAAGACATAAAAAAGCTAAAAGCATGAAACAAGTAGGAAAAATAAGTATAAATATTCCTTACTATTAGTAGAAATTTTGATAGGAATGAGAAAATGTAAGATGCAAATGTAAAGTATAGAAGCTTTAGACTAATTATGTATTTATACATTATTTATATATTTATATGTATAATAATAATAAATGTATAATTATTTTCTTATAAAAATACATGAATGCAGTAGTGTAGAAATTCTCTTAAATTGCTGCAGTTACACAAAAGCAATAAAAATGCAATGTTTAGGCATCTTTTTTTTTATACCTGGTATTAATAAAGTTAACGTGTGTTTAATAAATAAAAAACACGGAACAGAATCGTATAAAAATCCCCGAAGCATAGGTTGATCAGAAATCTTGTGTCCAAATAAAGATTTCAGGAGCAAAATAACAAAAAAGCAAAAAAAAAAAATTTTTTTTTAAAGTTTCACGATTTGATATTATGACGAATTTTATGAAATTAAGAAAGTCAAGATAAATATATCTGAACATCATGTGCATCTTTAATGTATATATAATCCAAAAAGATATTGCTTTACAGAAATCAAATACAGCATTAAAAAGCTTATTCATTTTTAAAAACACAGAAGCTTCTAGTCGAGTTGTTTGTACCAACATAACTAAATATATAACTATATTTCGCTGCACAATATGACATCAAGTTTAGTATCAGAGCGCTTGAGATATAAAATGTACACAATTATGTATACAAAACGTGGTAGCACTCAAAATTGAGCTGAGAGCGGCTTCGGTGCAGACAATTTTTTTTTTTAATATTCAAGAGTTAAAAGAAAAAGCTTGTAAAATATAAACTCAGACACACATACCCAACGCCTTGTGGGCGGAGCTTAACGTATTCGATATATCAACGATTCGTTGTCGATAGCAGGAGTGCAAAATTATCATTGGTTCCTTATGTTTTACTCAGTAGCTTTTCTCACTCCGACTTGAATAATTTTTTAAAGGCACTCTCTCTTTGAAATTCGAAGAGAGAGCACATAAGCCAAAGAGATGTACCGAATCCGGCCCGAACCCGAATGAGTCGATATACATAAATAAACGAGTACGAATACGAAAAGAAGACCGAGAATGACGCAAAATAAAATACTACAAACAAATGAGCCGAATGAAAAAGCAAAGAATCTCTTAAATTAGTATTAGTATTGGAGCCGAAGAGCATCCCTCTTGCGACCGACATCATGTTGGAGCAGGCTGCTGAAGGTGGAAGATGGAATCCCCATTGAAAATCAGTGACAATTGAACATTTGCCACGCTGTGGTGGTTGGTTGGTGGTGTGGGAGCCAACTTGTCGCGTCGCTGTTACACTTTTGTTGCTTGTTGTCGTTATTATTGTTGGCTCTGCTAAGGCTGCTGCGTATGCTGCCCCGTTGATTGTTGCAGTTGTCGGTAAACCGTTTTTCCCGCTTGTACGGTTTTACGCGTGCATTGAACTTTATCTTTGAAAACCCATTAGTTTTCGAATATTTTGCAAGCAAGGATGTTGTCAATAGTTTCGTGCATTTTTCTTCGATTTCTATTTACGTGTGTAGGTACATATAAATATGATCAGCAGTGATACAGAGCAAAAGCGAAAGTGTGAGAGCTTAGACATGAGCAAGAGAGAAAAAGATAGACAGACTCTGCCCAGTATCATGTATATTCTCACTCAAAACTAAATTTGAACTGGCAAAAGGTCAAACATTTATCACCACAAAACAAAAAATCCTAAAGTATGCTTAAATGACTTGTGTGTTACTGGATCCACTTATTTATAAAAATGGAGTCGCTCAATTGACAGAATTTTGATGTTGTCACATATTAGATAATATTACAGTGTAACATGTCAGTAATATGTTTTATCAAAACAAAAAGTTTTCATTGTTTCGAGCATTGGCAAAATATCAAACCAGATTCCTCCATCGCGTTGTGTTATTAAAAGACAAGTGAAATGTGACCTGTAAAATAAGTGAACAACATTTAAAGTGCCATATACAAATCATAGATAAATTATTACAAAAATAACCGGACCTAGTCAAAATAAAATGATGTCAATAATAATCATATTCAAATAATTAATATATATACGACGCATGCATGTATGCACATACATACATGGAATAAAAATATTTATGACATTAACAGGTGAGTTTCTCAATTTGTACGCATAAAAAAGAGACAAAAAAAAGTTAACCAATAAACCTTATTATTGTTTTTGAACTTATTAAATTTTTTTTTCTCAACTTTAACTTTAACCAATTCAAAAAATAAAATAAGCATAAAATTAAAAATCCAAAAATAAAAAAAAAAACTTAAGAACGCATTTAATAAGATAATTTGGGATCCAACCTAGGGAACCCCAAAAGAGTCTTATCCGACCAGCAGTTTATCCTTAAAAATAGATTCAGCTCTCTGTACAAATATGGGTGCAAATTTGCTTTATCTTATCAATTTCCGCGATTTAAATGCTTATATTGGCTTAACACGGAACGTTGCAGAAACTTTGAAACACATTTGCATATGTGTGTTTATGTCATTAATACATACATATAACTCAAAATAAACTCCATTTAATGTGGATACCCGGGACCTGTTCTATCAACTTACGAACCAGCTAGCGTAGTAACTACCAACTAGCAACACTGCTATGTGGCACGCACAAGCATTGCGCGCGACAGGTGCATTTTGCCACGCAGACAGCTATCTTTGTGGGGTGAGCGGGGGGGGGGGGGGGTCCAAGTAGTGAAACACTAGCAAATTTCAGCTTTGGCACCTAAACTCTGATCATGCTGGCAAAGGGAGAAAACTGTGACTGGTTTTTCTGTTGGCCGAATGCTGGCCTGTTGCCCCGACAAAAAACGAAGCAAGACGATGACAATCGCAACGCACAAGTACTTATTTTTATATGTTTGTGTAAGAATGCATATAACTGTAACCAGGGCGGCCTACGCGTTTATCTTTGATTTGACTTGAATTCTCTGTTCGGTGTTTTGGTATTCATCTTTGATAAAATTCGTTAAACATCACAAATCGACTTTTGTATATGTGTGTGTTTGTTGCTAAATCCTTAGTACGCAGGAAATTATATTAGTTGCTTACATCTGTCACGATGCTTTCATTTATTGTTGGTTATTTAGCTTTGCAGCTTGGTCTTGGATTGTTAGCGATTGTTGTTTGAGAGCGTCATCCTAGGATCGCCATAAATTGTGATGCTGCCAAACATATGTAAAGACTTGTTGCCCAGTTGTAATAGTATCCAACGGACACATCAAAGAGACTATCAATGTAAAAAAAATAAACAATGAAGAAAAATGCGCAACAAAATCGTAGGCAAGGAGGTGGAAACCAGCAAAGATACAACATCTTACAGGAGAGTTTCTTCTACTTACTGACTTACTTGCGTATATACATACATAATAGCAAGTTCTTTTCATACATTTAGTATTTCAGTAAGGAGAAGAACTGGAGGTGCCGGCTAGGCGGCAAAGTGCCAAAGACTCAGTAAATAAGAAAAACAATGATACTTGGCGACTGTGACAGAAACAGGACATAGACGTAATATGTAGACAGATATTTGCTTTTTCTCTCTGTCATCTGCTGAACTTAAGATTTAAACTACCATTATTGATTTTATTTCCATTATTATTTTGTTTCATTTTTTATTTTATTTACATACATTTTATAATTTTAACATTATTTTCACATAATAAGGTTTAAAATAGGTAAAAAGATTATCGCCTAAGATTGAACACGAGCCGTTTGGTCGTTGTTTAGTTCCTGTTTCAATGCGTTGCGTGCGTATTTGTGTTTGCTTGCTTGCGCAAAACAAGCATGTAGGTTAATTATCCCACTGCACTAATGCATGACGTGTTAACAGTGTTACTCATTATTTTGTCTAAAGTTTCTAAAACACCTTTCACAATTTCCTAATTTATACGTCTAAATTATAGCCGCTAATCAAATAAAGCGAATAAATATACAGTTTAAGGTGGTTGGAGACTCTTTCTTCTGCCACCAGTCTAACAACCCGTTTAATAATTTTTTGGTTTAAGGTTATATAAAGAATTTTTTTGTTCTGTACTGGAATCAAGGCCTTTTAGGACCCAACAGATTAGGCTCTAAAATATAGTTAATACACTATAAAGAAATTAAAAAAAAAATTCAAGATCGTTTTTTTCTGAAGTTAAGATCCTACGCAACTCATTGGAGAGTATGCAGCATGCAGCAGGCGGTAATAGGCATAAGTATCTTTTCCACTCTTTGCACATACTCACACACAAATACAGTCACACCTTAGCGTTGCACGCATGCTCATTAAGCTAAACAGAACCGCGGTGCTCTGGCCATTAAGGGGAAGAACTTGGGCGGGGTATAGTTCAAGCGACAGGTTTTTATCCAGTTTTCTGAGAAGCTGGTAAAACTGGACAAGTGCCAAGACAAAACAAATTAAAGAAAGGAAAAATAATATTGTTTATTTTTTCTTTTTAAGCAAATCAACTTTGGTTATTCGTATTATGATTTAATCTTCAGCACTATACCGATTTGTAAGTTTCTATCTGACGTTACAGTTATGTGATACATCCTTAAGAAGCAATTGAATATTATTTATATTTTTATCTGTTGCTTACTCGATTGAAGTTATTCGTGTGTGTATTAAATGCTTGCATAAACTTAAATTAAACGTTGCTTAGGTCTTCCAATCATCATTTTGTTTTTTCTCAATGCTCCAAAAATATGTAAATGCATTATAAGCTGTATACCAGTTAGACCGCCAAGGAAAAAAGCTAGCTTGGCTGTGCAAAAATAAAGTACAGTTTTACTTCCAGATAGCGAATTTTAATATAAAAACGATTTAGTATTTAAAAAACACGTATCGTTTTATTACAATTAGAATGAGTATACATTTTTAAGATTGCTTCAATTTGTGGAAAAATTGAAGAAATATTTGGTTAAACACAACGACATTGCAACGAGTAAATCGGAATTGTCATGTGTCGGTTTATTTGGAACCTTACAAGGATCATAACATTTTTTGTGTTCGCAATAAAATGCTCTGTGTTAGGACCTTTTCTTGTCCAAAAACTATAAATTAATAAAATAGATGTTCTAGATTATATTATAAAAGCTATCGGCTTAAAAATCTGTCTTTCTATTAAATATACGCAAAGGGTATATATTGGTTTCAATAGTTGTTTTAAAATTGGTGCACAAAAAATTCAAATATGTACTTTTGTGTGTTCCTTTCCGTTGAAGTGTGTCTGCTTATATCGATTTGGGCTTTAAACATCTTGCGTGC
The DNA here is from genome assembly GCA_035044725.1 of Scaptomyza caliginosa. Classification (NCBI taxonomy): domain Eukaryota; kingdom Metazoa; phylum Arthropoda; class Insecta; order Diptera; family Drosophilidae; genus Scaptomyza; species Scaptomyza caliginosa. Next base: position 55,655 of record JAWNNR010000463.1, read on the forward strand.
AGAAGTTGTCTGTCTATTGAGAAAATGCTGCGAAAAACGTGTTTTTTTTTTGAAGCAAATAGATAAAGCTGAATCTGAATTACGGCGCCGACGCTCCAGGTCCAACCAACACGACAGAGACGAGAGTCAGGTACTAAGATCGGGTTTGAAGAGGACAACGGAGGGGAAGGCGCAAAACTGCGGAATGCGCGATGCGAAACATGGAAAACTAGTTGTCGTTGTTGTTGTTGTCCTCTGTGTTGCTTTAGATGCTGTAATTGTTGTAGCCTGTTGACTGGCGTTGCCGTCGTTTGCGAAAAAAAGTAAACACACTCGAAAAATAACAGCAGGTGAATGCGAATTGCGAATGCGAATACAAACGAACGCAATGAATGCGAATACAAGAAATCAAATTTCTCGTACAACATTGTTGTTTCCTGTTTAATACTTGGCCAAAAACCTGGAACGGCCAGCAGTTAAGCCGCTTGGAGTGGGAAACTTGTGGAGGATAGGAGAGTTTATCATTTGTGAAACAGCAACTAACTCGATTTCTTCTTCTTCGATCTAAGCAAGTCCGCCTGCTCCCTTACCTTCTCTCCTTCTTTTTGTCTACCGCCCTGTTACAAAGCAGTTGAATGTGCCATCATCTTCTGGTTTTCATTCCCTCCGATCATTGACCACGGACCACTAGCCACGGTTCTTGGACCACAGACTATTTCTTATTGCCCAATGTTCTCCTCCATAATGACTGTTTTTATTTTTCTGATATTTTTTTGTTCCAACAGATTAGACCCAATTTCTTAATTTAAAATCTACGTTTTGGCCTAAATTATATTTAAAAAATACAAATTACTCGCGCAAACAGAACCATCTGCATTCTTCCCTTTTTTTTTTGATGTACTGGTATTTATTTATTTTTGTTTTATTTTATTACTTTAAAATGGCGAAGAAAAGGCAAAACTAAACCTTTGGAACTGGAAATGGAACTTATCTTTATTAATAATATTTGAAATTGTAAATAAGCTCACATTTATACAATTATACACATTAACATATACATATGTATATATATTTTAACTATTCATATTGCGTGTATCTTCTTATTGGTTTCCAATAATAGTGATTTTTAAACCTTATGGGCACCTAAAATATTATTTTTTCTTTTACCGATCTTAAAAATATTGCCCACTGTGAACAATAGGTCCATTGTTAAAGCTTGAAAACATAAAACGCAAAGAATTGACCGAATGCTGGCGTAACAAACAGACAAAGTGTTTGTTGCTGTTTTTTGCTCAAACAGAAAAAGAATGCAGTGATCTGAGCAGAGTGTAACTGGGCGCACTAAAATTATCACTCATTTCCAAAGTTGCCAATTGAAAAGTTCATCATGTCAATTTTTATTGATAAGCAAAATAATAGGCTGGGAATTTTTTCTTTAGTATTAATGTTGGCCAAATTTGTTTTTGTTTTTTTTAATGTAATGGCATTATGGCATCGGTTTATACAACACAAAAACACAGCAAAAAAATATACAGACATTTCTAGAAATGATTAAAGCTGTTTGGTACATTATTTTTAACTATCTTTAAGGAATTGGTTCTTAAATCCAAAAAAAAAAAGAAATTTAGGCACAAACATTTTATAAACGAGCAATAAATATTAATGAAATATTTTTATATATGGTACCTAGTGAATTTATTATGTGAATATAATTAATATATAACTTCCAGTACAAGTACCGGCAAAAGCTTAAAGTAAAAAAAAACTGAACAATGCCCTGAAGAGCCACATAAGAAGAAAAAATAAAACAAATGAAAAACAAAAAACAACTTAAAGTCAATGGACTGGCTGTATGCCACGCATCTTGCTTGAATCAGTTATGTTGAATGTTCAATGCATTTGCTAAACCAAACCAACTTACAACATACAACACATGATGCATTGCCATTGCTTTAACGAGAGAGGCAAAAACCACTTTGCGCAGCTCAGTCAGAATCATCCGCACAGTTCGCAGTTCCAGTCCCATTTGCAATCCCAGCCGTCACCGTTGCTGTCCGCAGTCCTTGTTTTAATCTAGTTGTGATCGTTATAAAATGTGCGCTGTTCGGCTACACTGATACACGCCAATTGCACGCCAATTCACATCACCAGCCGATTAAAGCTTTGCTATTCACCATGCGTTACCGATTAATTCATAACAGTGTAAATAGAAAAATGTGATCATTAAGTACTATATCTGAAAATAAAAGTTTTAAGAAATAGTCTTAAATTAAACAAGGTAAGCCGTAATAAGCCGTAGTAATTGCAATGCAAAAATAAATTTTACCTAATACCAGGGAGTTGAAAATCAACATCAATTTTGAAAATATGTATGCCAAAATGCTTAACTTACATTCTTATTCAACTATTGTATAAATATTTTCATTAAATTGTTAATTTTAACTGTATGCAAATATAATTTAAGTTAGTATCGACTGTTCCTAGTTAACATTAAATAAATAAATGAGTGTAGTTATAAATGTGACTTATGTCTGACAAAACAAATTTATTAAAATACCCATACGAAATGTGTGTTATACGTATAGATAAATACGTAGGTGCATGTTTATAATCTAATGTCGTACTCACCGTACAAATAAATGGAAATAGGGATTGGACCTGGGGTTCAGCGGTTTTCGTTTGCCTTTTTTGCTCTTTATATTCCTACATGTGTTGGCCAGATGTGTTTCAGATGTGTTGTTGTTATTATCTCTCTTTGTCAAAGATGCTCTGATCTTTTGTCTTTTCCACTTCCTCCAAAACGTTTGTGAGGCTGCAATTTTTTTTTTTTGTACAAAGTTAAACCTGGTCGAGATAAAATATGTACTATTATTTATTGTAATCTCCTCAATTAGTCGCTGTTTTAGTGGTTTAAATGAAACTTGGTTTATTAAAAAAAAATTTGGGATAATTTTGGTATCAATATTATAAATAATATAATATTGATATAATAAGGTTAAAATAAAAAAATATCTTATAAAAATTAGGGTGAAGCAAATGTTAATCAGTTTGCCGACGGGTCTAGTTTAGCAATGATAAAAACAAATATCATTCACTTAATTGCACAAATTGTCTCCTGTAAGACATTCGAACAACGAATACTGAATGGTGACGATTAATAAACGACAAATTTCAGTTGTACATGTGTTAGTTGTTTGCGAGTAGGGCTTTTGGTCAAAAGGGCAACATCTGTTTTTGCATGGGCTCAAATATACATCAATATATACATTTATTTATAATACTCGTTCGTATACAATAAATGAAGAGTTGGTTGGAGAGCTTTAACATGATACCGGGTCACAATGTCCCAAGCTCAAATCACTTATGCAGGCGGCTTAATCAACTAGAACACTCTCAAGGAAAATGCTATTTGCCACAGCAATGCGACGCATTGGGAACATTATTTTGAGACGTTAGCTTAGGGTGTGTGTGGATTGGGTATCTCGCGCTGATGCGAGTTGGGTATGCCTAATTCAAGTATTTTATATTCATTGATTGGTCAAGTGGTCGCATTTCAAGTAACTTAAGAACTTTTAAAAAGAAAGGCTCTCCCTTTTGTGCAACAGATATATAGAACATATATGGTTAATTTATATGCATATGCATGTTGGTATATTACAAGAGCTAAAAAGAATAAAAACATCTGGAGTTATATTAAATTTAGCATTTGTGTACATTTGATAAGTGTCATATAATACAGGAAAAGAGTATTATCGACAGAAACTCTATCATATTATAAAATATATATTGTGAAAGGAATCCATATGCTTTTATTCCTTCGTAAAAACAAATAAGATTTAAGATTTGTCTTGTCTTAGTCAGTAAGACCAACCTAAATGCTACCCTTTTGAGCTTGTTTAGGAACACACTCTTCATTCCCACTTTTGGTTTAATATTGGTTGGATTGTATACATTCTTAAG
>JAWNNR010000464.1:0-96088 GCA_035044725.1 Scaptomyza caliginosa
GTTAACTAATATCTATTTGAGTTCTTATATGTAAAATAAGATTAGAGATTAGTTACAACAATGATGTTCGATCATCTATTTCATTACTATCATAAAATAGAATTCGACACTAAGTCATTACATTGTATGCTCGGTTGAGTGTCAGGCAGCTGGCAACCACATGTTGTCCAGTCGTTATTTCTTAGGCAATAAATAATCATTGACGTTCAGTTGAAGTGGCGAACAGGACACCATGAGCCCTTGATCCTCACTCAACGAACATCGACATTTAGTTCAAGTGACCACTTGAAAGGGTCACATAGCCGGCAATCACGACATATGCGTGTGGCCGCTATGATGGGAACGCCAGGCTCAGCATTTCATGCAAGGCTTAGCGTTTCTTCTCTCTTAGGCTTCTTTATAATAATTTTTGTATTCTAGCATTTAGTCTAAAACGAATATCCAATAAAGTAAGACGTTCCGTCTGCTAAAGAATAAAAGACCGCGTTTTTAGTTAACTCAGTGCGAGTCAGGCCTATCGCCGGCTCAGCAAATAAACAAAGTCCGAATTATCTTCGGCAAGCTAAGTAACAGCATTTCTCAATGCTAATAATAAAATAATAAAACACTAAAAAGTGTTAATAATAACAAAAATAATAATTGGCGCCCAACTCGTGGCTTAATCAAACCCACGCAGCTTCGTTTGAAGCATTAAAAAAAAAAATAAAAAAAAAAAATATAATAATTTTTTTTTTTCATAAATACAAAAAAGTGTCCAAAATTTAATAATAAATAAATTTAATCGCAAAAGAAACATAAAAATACGTCGCGATTAACGGGTTCTGAACATTTGTGTTTAAAGTTTAAAAATAAACAAACTTCAAAAAAAAAAAAAACTGTCGTGACTAAAGTGCGCTTAAGCGCTATGAACAAATAGTGTTAATTAAAACTCGTGGTTGAATCAATTGACCCACGCGCAACATATTGAACAAACTGTTCACGCAATAAATAACCTACTCAAATAAATAGTGTGTCGGTGTGTCTGGACTGTAAAGACTGCAGCGTTGGAGCAAGGAAGTAACAGCGCAGGAGGAAAAAAATAAATCCGAAAATAACTTACGTCCCAAAATTTAAAAAAAAAAAAAAAAACATGTAAGTGGGTCCCTCAAGGGAAACCTTTTTTGTCGTTATAAATACTCGTATGAGTTGATTGATTCGGTTTGGTAGATGTCCGTTTGGTAATAAAGCGCCCGGGCTTCCCTCATAGTTGGTAGCATGAATTATGATCAGATTAAATCGTTTATAGAGGCAGCTGTTACGAGCGCCCTTGCGAAACAAAATGCTTTGTATCAGCAGGAAAGGGCTGAACTGGCTGCTAGGTATCAACAGTTGGTTCAACAGTGGGAACAGTTACCGATCAACAGGGTCAGTAAACTATCGGAGCTAAGGGCGACAGCGCATATCAGCGCTTCGAGAATGCAGACGTGTGCTGTCTTAGAGGCTAAGAGCGACGTCCATTGCATTGATCAATTGGACACCTTCAATGGTTTGTCTGAATCTTTGGGCACACATGAGTCACATGGCACTTGGAGGCAAGCGGACACAGCCGCTTACCAGGGGCTTAATAAAGCGCGGGAACCTATGAAGGTCAATCATACCTCAAAGCCCCGTCAGCTAAACAGACCCCTAGTTCACCCTAACAAAAGAACAACCACGTCCGCTCAAGCTCTTAATAATATGGAGCAACGAAAAATAACCCATGTCTCGCAAGAATCGCGACAAAACACGAAGCCAAGTGCTAAAGCCACCTCTAATGCAGAGGCAGAAATAATTTTCAATGCCTCAGATAGCTATGACTTAAAAGTCATACATTTTAAAAGGGGGAATGGACCCATCCTACCCGTTACAAGTGCCTTCGCTGAACAAGTTACTCTGGATCTACAGAGGGAACAAGCACTGATCAACCCAATCAGTGAACTGTCGGTTCTGGGGGCGGCATCGCATATCGTCACCCCGAAGGGGCAAGCGTATGCTGCCATAGAAACTAAGAACGACGTCCATCGCAAAAGGCCATTGGACACCATTAGTAGTCTGTCCGAATCTTCAGGGACACAAGAGCCACGTGGCTCTTGGAGGCAAGCGGCCACAGCCGCTTACCAGGGCCATAATAAAGCACGGGAGCCTATGAAGTTCGATAATTCCCTTTCAAGGCCCCATCAACTAAATGAAGCCCTAGTCCACTCGAACGAACAGACAGCCACGTCCGACCAACCTCACCACCGTGGAGCAGCAGGTGAGCCAGGTCCCGCAAGAAGCAAGACAAACGACAAAGTCGTATACCAATGCCACCTCCGGTGCAGAGTTGGAAATTAACAATAAAACCTCTGATAAGTATGACTCGGAAGTCATATCAAAGGACTCCACCCAACAGCAGGCAGAATTACTGGGCATGATAGAAAATGCTCAGATCGCGCTTAGGGCTAGAGGAAATTTTTCTCGGCAAAATAGGGTCTTTGAGGTGGGAGAGCATGTCCTAGTAAGATCCACGTCCATATTTGTGGTTCAAGCGCGTATAGTAACTATTTCATTGGCATAACTACTTTGGGCTTCATCGCAGTTTAAGATAGAAGCAATGGTCTTGTGGGGTCACTGATGCGAACATTGTGTTTCGTTAGGTAATAGTAAAAAAAAGGAATTTCGATTACTGCTAGGAACTATTGTTCTTATGGCTTAATATTAGATGAAGTAAGCATGATTTTGCTTAAACTTGACAAATCCTAAATCGAATCAATCAATCAGCTATAAAACGACCAAGACTCACAAGTCGGCCATAGCCATTTATACGCAACGTTTGTAAGGATTGAAAACTTGAGGAATTCACCAATACCCTTTAAATGATCAAAATTTTAAAAAATTACGTTTAAAAAACTTATTATCTTTTCTATGTCTTAATATCCGCTTCGTCCGTCAAGATAATTCAGTCCACTGACATTCTGAGTGCTATTACTAAATATATATATATAAATAAAATATTTTTAAGTACGTTTGGAAGAAACCACTATTCCCGTCACTTAAAGGAATCATATGTTACGTATAAGAAACAGCGTACCAGCAAAACATCAGGAATGGCGCAACATTCTTGACCAGAGATCACGATCAGCCATGGCTCCCTTGGCTTCCACACATCGTGAATGTAGGCGATCTGGAAGCGGCCGAGGACGGCCTTTGGATTAAAGGGGGGGGGGGGGGGTAAACATGTCAATATGAGCACTTGAAAGGGTCACATAGCCGGCAATCACGACATATGCGTGTGGCCGCTATGATGGGAACGCCAGGCTCAGCACTTCATGCTAGGCTTAGCGTTTTCTCCCTCTTAGGCTTCATTATAATAATTTTTGTATTCTAGCATCGAGTCTAAAATGAATTTTCAATAAAGTAAGACGTTCCGTCTGCTAAAGAATAAGTTCGCGTTTTAGTTAACTCAGTGCGAGTCAGGCCTATCGCCGGCTCAGCAAATAAATAAAAGTCCGAATCATCATCGGCTAACTCAGTGCGAGTCAGGCCTATCGCCGGCTCTGCCAATAAATAAAAGTCCGAATCATCATCGGCAAACTAAGTAACAGCATTTCTCAATGCTAATAATAAAATAACAAAACACTAAAAAGTGTTCATAATAACTAAAACAATAATTTGTACATACTTGCAAAGCGGGCCTGTCCCTAGGCTATGTTTTGTAGTCAGCTGCAGCCGTTTTGCAGTCGGCAATTCAACAATGAACAAAAAAAAATACACAAACATTAAAAAATGCAAAGCTCTAGGTGGCCAAAGATAAAGTAAGATAAAGTAAAATTTTTAAGATTTTTAGAAGCACTAATTTTTAGCTAACGTATGGACATGCTAACCAGCTTAGTGGAATTCGTAGCTAACTATATGTATGTATGTACATACATATGTATGTATTTCTAAGCGCAATATGACATCTGGTTGCTTGTTTTAACAAAGTCTTACTTATTGATTTAAAATTATGATTAGTACAATGTCTAAATTAAAATTTATTATTAAATAGCAATTTGTCATGTTTTATATTTTTACATTTATTTATTACCAATTAAAAAAATTATTATTTAAAAATACAATTTCATTTATGAATACATATTTGCAGTTCAATTCTTATAAACCGAATATTACGAAAACACACTCGCCAAACAAGGAATTGTTACATTGCAAATACAATACCAAGTATATGCATGCATATGTATGCTTGCACGTATGTACATATGTATGCAGGCATTAGCAGTGTACCCAAACATACAGTAGTAACAAAAACAGAAGAATAGAGGCAAAAGGATAAATAAAAACATGGTCGGCGTGAGTATATGGGTATGGCCCGATTATTACTGATCAAATAACATTCTAGAAATTACATTTTTGGACCAGCCATAATCTATACAACAGTCCTTTACAAATAGAAAAACTAGAAACGCAAACAAGAATTAACTTTGTGAAAGTACCTACACATTTTACTATTTATAAACATAAAGCATATTTTATGTTGTGTAATGCAAAATATGTTTCGATGGACGAGACATGAGAATGGCATAAAATTGTGATAGAGAGTGGGTAACTCTCACCGCACTGATCGTGAATTTTAGAGAGCATGGGTTACTGTTGTTTAGAATGTGCCTGGCCCAAAAACAGTTCTATAAATGCTATGTTTCTCTATTCTATGTAAGATATACCACGTCCATCGAAACATATTTTGCATTACACAACATAAAATATGCTTTATGTTTATAAATAGTAAAATTATAAAAAATAATGAATTGCGTATAAAACATCGATAGCCGCTACCAAAAAAAAAGTGAGAAGATATCGATGCATCGATAGTTTCTCCATCTTTGCAGCTGTTAGCTGGCATATTACGCGACCTGTGGTGCCTACTGTTATTCCATTACATTTTTAAAAACTAAAGCACCATGCATAAGGTTATAAGACAAGTAGCACATTTAACGATGAAAAATTCTTTTCTGTCATATGTGCCTGCTATACGCGTATCGAATCTGCTTGCATTACGAGAGCCTATTACACAGAACGCTCGCTGTTGCGGCATGCATACTGCTGCAACTGGAGGGTTATGCGCTAAATGGAACAAAAACAACTTTGGTCCACACAAATGGCTGGAATACAGCAAAACGGTACATCCGCCACAGGAGGCTAACGAAAAGCCTCTCAAGGCGGTAAGGCAGCTTTATATATATATATGGAACCCTTTTATCAAAATTACTAAAAACTAAATGTTGCCGTTATTTTATTTTCAGTATGTGTGCCACATGCGCAAGAATATCAAGTACAGTCCGGAAAAGATGTGGTATATAGCGGCGTTTGTGCGTGGCATGTCCGTCGACCAAGCGTTGAAGCAACTTAGTTTTGTGCTTAAAAAGGGCGCAATCGATGTAAAGAAGGCCATTCTGGAGGCTCAGCAAAAAGCCGTTGTACAGCACAATGTTGAGTTCAAGAGCAATTTGTGGATTGGTAGGTTTTTTAACCAACCAATATATCCCGAAGTAATCGTTTTTTTTTGTCCATAGCGGACTCCTTTGTGGGCAAGGGCCGTGTTTTTAAAGGAATGCGACGACATGCGCGCGGTCGTCTGGGTCACGTTCGATACAAGCACTGCCACTACTTTTTGGGCCTTGAAGAGGGCAAACCACCTCAACAATTCTACTTTTCCGAAACACAAAAACCTGAGCACCAATTCGAGAAATGGTTGGAGCAAATGCACAGCCGAAAGCCAATTAACTCATTGTAAACAAAACATCTCATACATACATCGTATTTTGAGTTTATTTAAAATCGGCTTACAAATAAATTATATTTAATAAAAACGTTTATATTTGTGCTACATTTGCTTTAGACAAGCAGTAACGGATTCTCAAGGTAAGATAAAAAAAAAAATCTTCAAAATTTTAAATTAACAGAAGTTAACCTGTACTCAGTAAAAAGGGCTTACTTAATTTATTTTCTTATTTTTTTTTGGGTAGGCGAGGATGCTGACAGCATTTACTGGCTGTAGGGTTGTCAGGGACCTTGATAGAGCTGTAGTGTTGTCTCGTAAAATGATTAAAATTGAGGAAGAATGTGTAAGGATGGTTATCTTAATTTTTGGGCAGCGAGGATAGCGGTTGGTTGTGTTTTGGTTATGTAGTACTCGTTTGGATGTCAAGGTCTTAGTCTTGTAGTTTCATTTGGTAAAGTCTGGGAATATGTTCTAAGTCTGCCGAGTTAATATTGTCTATATTCTGTTTCGTTTTATTGACAAAATAAGTGCCGTTTATGTTATGCAATTAAGGATCCACATTATTACAGTACTCGTTAAACCTAAGCACCTTCCTTAGTACATTTTTCATATTTTAATTCTTTATAAGAAAGCATATTTTTTTTATTTATATTTTTATAATTGTTGAACAATAGATTAACGAGTTTTTATATTTTGAGACAAAAAGTATAATTCAAAAATACCTTTCAATTCAAAAATTGCGAAATATTTTGTAATAAATTTCAGTGCCTATCCAAACTGTTGCTGTGAAATTTAAGGGTTCACTTTCGAACCGCATATTTAGATGAGATGTATTACTTAACAACATTAACACACAATTGAAATTAAAACTAGAGTTATGAAAAAAAAATATATATTGACCAAAATTGGAACAGTTATTTTAAAGCTATCATTTCTGGAAAAAAGCTACCTAAAACTACTTACTCAAAAAGACTATCAAAATAAAATTATGTACTTAGATTTGCAAGTTAGCGTAAGAACTATCCGCAAAGGGGCGCTACAGCAAGCTTGTTTAGTCAAAAGAAACTGCTGTTTTCCGGGGAATTAAAAACTTAACATATTTAAATGGTATATATACAGATTACGTCCTAAGTACATCCAACTCTTTTTTTTACACAGGTTTTAAGTAACACGGTTGAAAAACAATTTTTTTTTTGTAACATCTCACACTTTATTTGATTTCTGTGTCCCTGTTGGTAAGTCAAACAGGTCAAACCAACCTGTAAACTTTACCCAACAGTTATTAATTCCTTGAAACAAAATCAACACTGCTTAAGTTAATACTTATATTTGATTGCTCAATCCAGATTTTAGTCCATTACAACTCATACTATAAAAATGCCGTTTCCTAGCGCACTCAGACTGTAATTTTAGCAGGAATCCAAGCGGTTTTAATTTTGGCTATCCAAAGTGTAAGTCATCGATCTTTCCTTTAAATGCATACATTTTATGAAAATGAAGACACATTTTTAACATAAGCTTTGTAAAACTTTTTTTGGACCGAAAATCACAGAAAGTTTTATTACTAAATAAACATTAAGCCCGTATTTTTCTTTAATACCCGACGAAGCACTTAGCTATGTGCTTAGGTACTGTGCTCATTGTTTTTGAAAGCTTTTGCTCTGCCAAAATTGTTCTCTTTTTTATTTGGACGTAGATTTTACTTACGAACAGTTCATTAAAGTGGCCCAACACGCAGCGACCCACCTTCTGCGCTCAGCAAGACAGGGCACATTTATGTAGAAGAGCAAAAAACAGAAATTGTTTTTTTTTTCCAATAATATTCTTTTCTGATGATCCTTAATAGGGATACCAAATATAAATGATAAATATGCAAAAATATATAAACTTAAGCTTGGGTCTTTTGGGATAAAAATGAGTTAAGATTTAAGAGGTTAACCTTATGCCAGGTTTGAAAATCGTCTGAATAATTTTAAAAGTTTTTGAGTGCAAAAAAAGGTTGCAGCCGACGTGTGAAAAATAAAGGTCGAAGCTGACTACCTTGTGGTACACCGGACATTTATTGCCTTAGAGACATAGCCATTTAAGTAAACTTTCTGGGTTCTTAAAATAAAGTTACCTTTAATCCAAAGAGTTGGGATATTAGTAAAGCCCAATAGTTATAATTTGTGAATTTATAGTACACCCAACATTTTTTTTTACACGGTTTACACGGATTTGAAGACACACGGTTAAAAAAAGAAATTTTTAATCTAGTACGGTTTCAAAATCAATTAATTTTGTTTGTTTTTGCCACACTTGGTAATATTGTTGAAATGACCATACATAGTAGTAACTGGGAAATTCTCTTATTCGATAACTCTTACCTTCACATTTTGTTCGCATGATATTTACATAAAATATTGCTTAATTAAATTGTTTAAAGTTTGTAAGCTCACAATGTTTAATCAATTGTTTGTGCTATCAATTATATTTAAACAGTTCTGACCTTAATAAATGAAAAAAGATATTTCATCTATAAATTGTGCGTATAATAATAATTGTATTGCTGGGTATAAAGACTTGTATAAAGAACATAAAAAACCAAAAAGTTCAACTTTCTATAAAATATTTTTTAATAAAAAAGTCGACAGTGCAATCCTTTCGGAAAGTAGTCCGACTGTTTAAACTCTATTACTGGACGAAAGTCACCATTGGATAATTTGATGGATATCTCCAGTGATGATACCGACATTAGTCCAGTTCGTCGCAAACAATTGCGCTTGTTATCAAGTAGCGACGAATAATTATGTAGCTTTACAAATATTTTTTCTTTATTTATATTCTAATTTTTCGGTTCTTAATTCTGGATTAACAGAATTCTGTAGTGTTTGGCTTGCTCTACCAATTTTTCACCTGTATGAATTATGTATTTTAAGTTTTAATGCTTAATATAATGCCACATGAACATACAATTTGTATGCATATCTGAAATTTTAAAGTTTTCAACATTTTTTACACGGTTTTTCAAAGTAAATTCGTTTTTTATTTTATCATATACGGTTTTCAGATGACATGAAACGTATCCGCCATTTTACTATAGGAAACTCAAATTTTTTTACACGGTTTTTTCATACACTGATTTCTGAGAAACGTATCTACCGTGTAAAAAAAAAGAGTTTAGAGTATTGCAAGGGCACTGTTAAGCACGAAGGACACAACTAGATGGCCTGCGGTCGCTTTTACGGACAGGGATGCATAGATTTTATTCAGAAAGTGGTTTTAAAATACAAGGGGGTTTGTTCAGTTCGTTTTGATTTGGTGTAGGGTTGTTTCTATGGGTTTAGAATTGCCAGGAAAAGCTTATTTGTTTTTGTATTTTAAACGCGTTTATAGAAAACGTTGTATTTTTGAAATGGCTGAGTTGCTTTTATGTGTATTTTTGTATATGTAAGTTGGCCTTGTTTATGTTTGCATGTGTTGGGGCGTGTTTATTTGCTTTGCGAATATTTTCAAATGGAATGGAAACCAAAGACAAATTAACAATTTATACAAACCGTATTGGTGGGTGACTACCTGCCTTCTTACTTGTTTATAGCGAAAGAATTCAGAAACTTGAGTCTGTGATGCAGCTTACCATTTGCCTGGCAATGCAAGCAATAGAACAATTTGTATTTTTTGTGTAACATGCAATACTGTATGCAAACCGCTGTATTTTTTCTGCCTCTCCCTATCTATCTTTTCTCTTTTTCTATTTCATTTTTCCTGCCTCTCTTTTTCTTTCCCTCTGTTTCTATCTCTTTCGCTCTTTTAATCTCTATGATATAAAATATGTTGTATATTATTGCGCAAAATAACGCAAGCGGCAATCATTCTTAATTTCAATCAGATGTTAATGTTATTTGCTTCTTTGTTTTGATGAAATGGGTAGAACAAAATGGTAAATGGTTTTGTGCAAAATTATGTTTAAGTATCAATAGCAGTCATTGAACGCGGCGATTTGCCTAACTGCAGAAGCTTGAGACATTCGAGTTGGAGTACACGCTCTTTTATACCAGAGCGAATCAATCAATATTTACAATTCTTTATCTTTGCCAAATAATTTGCGTTATGAAATACCTGTTAATTGGAATTTCGCAATGTGGTCATTCATAATAAAAAAAACTCAAGTCTTACAGGTTTTATATGATTTATATGTAATTGAGCTAACATTACCATAACTATATTGGTGCTTAAATACCTTTAATAAATAATATTTATAATAAAATAATTTATAAGTGGTTTTATTGACATTAACCAAATATTGCGACAAAGTGTATTATTGAGAAAGTTGTGCGTCTTGTTTGGATTTGCCTTTTGTTGTTGTTGCAGTGCAGAGCACCGAAAGCAGTTTAATACAATATATACAAAATGCGTTGCATAATATGCAATATAATATTAACCGCTAGGCACATTGATGATAAAATGCAGAAACAGTAACGAGCATGGTAAAATCTATACGGTCAGATTATTCTTAACAGCCTGCTACCAATGAACACTGTTGCTTATCTGTTCAATTGCAGTGTGAATACTATTTCTTTTGCGGTCATACGTTTGATCAACTGGTAACCATCTGTCAACAATTAACTAACCTTTGTTATTTAATATGATAACGCGTATATTTTGTGGTATTGTTTTTGTTCAACCGGTTGTGTTGCGATCGGCATTTTGTCAAAAGTTTCTAAAACACTACGCTAATTCAAAATTTAGGAATTTATTCTTGCCGAATGCATGTTAATATCGGAAACTGAGGGCTATATATATTTTATATATGTATATACAAACTCGGTTTGCCTTTGGTATGCATGTTTTCCAAATGTGAATCTCCAGCTGACTATAATAGAAATCAGAGCGTTAAGACTGACATGATCAAATCGACTCGGCTGTTGATGCTGATCTTGAATATATGTATACTTCAAAGAAGGGATCTCTTTGCTCCTAAAACTGTTTAGGACTGTTGTTTGTAAAGCTCATTGGCTACGTTGACTAGCGATAAAGGCTCGCGCTTGCGCAGCTCCCTATCAACATTCTTGTCCAGCACAAGGCCAGTAATTTTGGACAAGTAAGAGCGTGCTGACTGGCCGGCATCACGACGACGCTTGCGCGAAACTTTTATACCCGAATATGAGTGTGTAATAAGGCTTGACTTTTTTAAGACATTCAAGCACTGTTTAACTGCGTGCTCTCTTAGTAAGTGCTTGCCTAAATTTTGTGCACTACTAAAATAGCGCTGGCAGCCAAGAGCTAGGCACTCAAACCGTTGGCCGGAGTGCGCGGTTAAAACGTGCTGCCGCAAATTTCTTTTGTACATGTAACTTCGATTGCAGCCTGGTTCGGCGCATAGAAATGTTAATTCACTACCTACAGAATGTTTAGCAGTAATATGGGCAGTAAGACCAATTGGCTGTACAAAGCTGCGTTCACAGTGCAGGCATTTATGACGTTGGTGACTTTGCACCGCTTCGCGACAGTGTTTCGTAAAAAGCGACCATTTATCAAATTTAAGCTCACATTGCGAGCAAGTGTAGAGTTTGCAACTGCCTTGATGTCTCTTTTTTTGCCATTCCTGAAAGAATCCTCTAGCGCATTTCTCGCAGCGGTATGGATACTCCAAAGTGTGTTGTGTTATCTCGTGACGGCGCAACTTCATCTTCTGCCTAAACTTGGCTGTGCAATAAGTGCACGTATATTCACGCGGGCTTTCGTGTGTGGCGCGTAAGTGGCGCTGCATATTGCTCTCCGATGTGAACATCTTGCTGCATTCCGGTAGGCTACATTTGATGATTTTGAGTGGCGCCGCTAAACGCTCATGCGTACTGCGCAAATGACGTTTTAAATGTGTGACTGTTGCATAGCTCCTGTTGCAATTGGCATAGCTACAAGCGTGCTTTTTCTTAAATGAAAATAATATATATTAGCAAGCATTTTCTTAAAACAAGTTTTCCTCTTACAATGCCGGTGTGATGATATTCATGGCGATCTAAATGGTCCACCCGCTTAAAACACGCTTCGCAGCCGCTAATGCTGCATATATATTTTGGACCATTGGCACGACTGGTTTGTTTGGATTTGAACTCGTCTAACATCGCATCCAAGTCACTTTCGCTGGTAATCTGAACGTCCGGGGTCATTTTTGTAGAAGTGCACGTTGCGAGTTAGGTATTCAGCGCAGTATGTGCGTCAAGGTGGCAACGGTTCACAATTATCGAAACCTTGGTTCATGAATCGGAGCACAACGTGAACGTTTTAAAATTACATGTATATGTATAAGTTATCTAAGATATTTTAAAGTTTGTGAATATGTTATTTTTAATTTTTTAAAGCCAGTTGCCCAAAGATTGCATTAAAACTATGAATTAATAATTTTCTACAATTCTTAATCGTTATTTTTATTGATTTAAAACATTTAAAATGGTCACAGGAACAAGTCCTTCCGGCGCGTGAGCAAAGTTCCAAAAATCGATTCTGACAAAGAAAATATAATATAACAGAGCCGTAAGCAGAACTGGAATTTTTAACATTCGTTAAATATTATTCTTAGAGTTAAGCTCGATAAAACATAACGAAGCCGGGTTATTTCCTTTCACGCATACCTGCGACTAATGTTCTTATATTCCCATCTGTTTGTTTTTTTTGTATAGATGGCTGGTGCTTACATACATATGTGCAAACACACACACATACATACATACGCGGTCAAAAAGTATCGTGTTTTTTTTTAGTATATATTAATTTATGAATATCTATTTGTTTCCTTCAAAGTAATCCCCCACAAATATAATACACTTATGCCAACTTTTTTTCCAATCCTCGAAGCACTTCAAAAAATAATTTTAATGATCTTGTTCAGCTCCTCTTTCGATACCGCCTTTATCTTATTAATCGTGGCGTAGCGTCGTCTTTTTATGGCCCTCTTCAGTTTTGGGAGCAGAAAATAGTCATAGAGGCCATATCTGAGGAATACGGTACCTGGGGCACCGATACTTTGTTGGTTGTGGCCAAATATTCGCGCACAAGCAATGTTAACACGATCCTGTTTTTGGACGGAATTGAGCAATTTGGTATGAGTTTGGCAGCTACCCGACTCATGCCCAAATCATAAGTTAAAATCAAATTGCACGAAGAATGAAAGAGTCCAGACTGTCGTCTTAACCCTACGGGGATGTAGCTGTCAATCACGGACAAATATCCTGGCTGGCCAAGCAGTAGAGGAACATATGGGTACATGCCTTACTGTTGTTGTATCCTTGTAGTCTTTTGGAATATTTAGAGCAAATGTTGTTATACGTTTGCTCCACTGAGTTGATTTCCACGTCAACGTGATGGTACGATGGTACGTCGAAGCTCCAGCCATAGTTCTAAGTTGGTGTAATGAGTTGTTTAAAGACAATTGTTTTTGTCTTATGGGAGAATCTGCTGTTAGTAGTTATAAGCCAGTGGAGCTTTTTCGCCTTGCTCTAAATTTTGTGACATTAGCCGTGATGTGCTGGTTCATTTTTACACTTAAGAAAATGTGTGCGCTCTTGCTGACAAGACCGCTCCAAACACACTTGGAGCCATCGTCAGGGGCTCAAAGAAAATATAAAATATGAGCAGTTTTAGTTATGTTGACTGCAATACACCTTATTTTGGTCCATTTTAAAAATGTGCCCAGAAAGTTATCCATCTTATTTAAAGCAATGCGTTGTTAGAAGTTAACCGACATGATGACTGTTTTTTCATCGTCCGTTGCCAAAAGCATGCTTCTGGACTGGAAGTCAATACAGTCAGGCGGTATTGGCATGTCGGAAGTGTATTTTTTTTTTGAAACATTTTCTAAATTCAACATTTTTTAAACTTGGATCTAGAGCAACAGGCTAGAAAATTTGCATTAAAATGAAAAAGATTGGAAATATTAAGTTTATTAATAAAATTAATATAACCATTTATCAAATTAAGGAGCCTGCGCCTACTTACCATTTTAAAATCAGACACAAAAAAGCCCAAGTAGTGCAACAGGCTAAAAAATTTGCATTATGAAAAGAACTGGATATACCAAGTTCGTCTACATAAACAAATACGGTAAAAAAAAGGAAAATGCTGGTAATAAATGTTAAAAAAAATATTCCCAACTGCCATCACAATGGGAAAAGCCAAATAACTGGGAAAAGCCAAATATTTTATTAAAATAAGGATTTCAACAAATTTTTCTTTCAGAAAAGATGGGGAAAACTAGCCTTTTCCGTAGGGGACGGAAAGTACGAGATTTGCAGAAACCTCTTTGGTTTGAAAAGTGATCCCAGTACTTTTCAAAAAGCTAATAACAATATTGAAAAATCCTGTTATTTTTATATTCAACATGTTATAGTTTTTTCTAAGAGCTTGAAAAAGCAAGTAAAGCACTTACCGGATGGGTGTTAGGCAAATTATATAACGCAAACATGAGAGTTTTGCGAGTCTCTTTTTTTATATTTTTTTTTTGTAAAGTATCTTGGACTTATGATTCTTCGGGTTGGCTCTAGTAAAGTTGAAGCAAAAGCCAAGTTTGTGTGTTTATTGTGTATTTTGTATTTTTACTGATATCAGGGGCCCTTGAGGATCATGAGTTACTATTGCAGTAAATTAACGCAAACTACTCGGAATAGTGTGGGTCTCAAAAAACCTAATAAACCAACTTAATGTTGTATCAATATGAATTTTCAGTAATTTTGAGTGGTATTTTGATAATCCTTATCCTATATAATAATATATATATTTTACAACCGTTAATTGCGTTTAGTATAACTTTCTTATGTAAAAATTTTAATTGTTGAGAAATCCTAGGTATAAAGACATATTCTTTCATCGATGATTAGCGAAAGTTACGTAGGATTGATTTATCAACAACAAGAGAACCAACGCTTACCAACGATTAATTAATGCAACGCTTGTCACACACTTTGCAATCAAAACAAAAATCTGAACAATGGTCGACCATTGTTACACTCCGGCTTTAATCTCCGAACACTGTATCGGTAGCCAGATATCAAATCGGTTACCCAGGGATGAATACGACCTCGAATAAATGTGGGCCGGATTAACCAAAAATTTATATATTAAAAAAAAAAACAAATTAAATTAACGTACTGACAGCTACTCTAAGGGCAAACTTCGTGCCGTCGGACTATTTTAAGGAAACATACGATAAACAGCTGTTATAATTTACCCCCAATGCGCCCTCCCTACCTACGAATTGGCTCTTTGCATGAATACCCTAAACACAACAATAACAACAAACACTTACCCCGACATCAACACATGTTCGCTCGATTCAAACTTGCGAATTATTAGTTAAATAATGCGCTCGCGCTTTACGCATTTGTGATATCAGAATTCTTTCACTCTCATTTCGGTCGTCACGTTCTTGATTAGATCGGTAATTAGCTTGGTTTGTAGCATTTTGGGCTCTGCTACCTAAATTGCTTCGTCTTATAGGAGGCATATCAAATATAAATTATTGTGTCACATGCAATAATTAGTGATCGTAGCTAATAAAATACTGCACAAAATATGATATAATTTTAAAAAGTAGTTTTGTGTATCAGTTAACGTGATGACGTGAAAACAAATGATATACGAATTGGTTTTGTGTATCAGTTTGTAGGGGAAAAATCGCGTTCAAACACCTCCTGTCCCGCCGTATACGGAGCGTTACGAGCCTTCAGATTATACTGCCTCGCCGACTTCTCGAACGCCTTATGCAGCGTCTTCTGTATCCATGCTCGGATATCTGTTGTGTCTCCGACCTAGTGGCTTAATAGCTGCATCGTTAATGTTTGCAGCTTTCTGGGGAGACGACACTCGCTACCTTTATTAAACATGTGCAGTCCAAACTGATCGAAATACGGGGACGTACCGGTGGCGGAGTGCACTGCACTGAGAAATGCTATCGCGATGTCTGGCAGCTTCTCATCCCACACTGTCTGGTCGGTCCTAACGTGCACTTGAATAGCTGCCAACACCGATTGGTTTACCCGTTCGGACGCATTGGACTGCGGAGCATAGTTTCCAGCCCACACATGCTTAAGACCGTGGTGCTCCATGTACGTCTGGGCTATGCCACCGTGCATGCCCTTGTTACTGTTGTGCGTTGCTGCACCAATGTGCTAGTCAGTTTCTTTGGGGAGCCAGAGCTTCCACAGAAACTCCAAGCTATCCTCTAGAGCGAGCAGCGACCTCTTCAAAACGGTCCGTCTTTGATCCTAAGATCCGTAAAGCGCTCCAACTCTGCATGGACCGACTCAATCCGTTCCTTATATTCGTCGCTTTTAAACACAGTTGCTTCAAAGTCGAATAAATTCAGCTCTTCAACGTCAAACTAGTGACCATTTTGCCAGCCTCCTGCTTAGGCCCTTAAGCGACACGACCTTCCTAGGCTAGAATGGTCATAAGCTCCACCTATGGCCGAAAACGCTGCACCGCCTTGACCGCTGTCAATCACTCCTTTTCCGTAACGCTATAACCTAATTGCGCTCCGGGTAGCTTCGCTGAAAAGAAAGCTATCGGCCGAATAGTTTCTTCATTGTCACGTTGGAATAGCACTGCACCAATCCCCATATGGCTGTCATCACACTGAATGAAATACGGGCGTCGAAAGTCAGGATGGACGAGGACCGGTGCACTGGTAATCGCCTTTTTCAGTTCTTGTAACGCTTCGATTGCGTCCTAGACGTTTCGAACTTCTTGGCGATCTTCAAGCAGTCAGTCAGTGGCGCTGAAAGGCTCGAGAAGTCGTCTCAACCAGCTCGCTGGGTTCAGGAATCTCCTCAGCTGTTTTGTGGTTTTCGGGACGGGAATCTGGACTGTAGCCTCCAACTTGCTCGGATCCGTTCGGAGAGGTCTTTCACCAACGATATACCCCAAATATCTTAGAAACCTAAAACAGAATTTTAACTTCTAAGGGCCGGTGGTTAGATTCGCTTTCTTCAAGCATTGTGCTATGTCCTCTGAAAGCTACATATGTTCTTCAAACGTGCGAGAGATTGTTTGCAAGTCGTCCAGATATACAAACATGCGGTTCCGGAGACGTTGTGGTATCACCCGTTCCATCAAGGGAAACAGCCGTTGTGCGGCATTACACAACCCGAAAGGCATCATCCGGAACTGGTACAGTGAGCGTCCAAACACCATATTGATGGCACATCCTGCAGGTCGCAATTTGTATGATTATGGGTGCCATGATATATATCCAACTCCTCAATTACTGATGGTCGCTCCCGTGTCTAAAAGGCCTTTTACGACTTGGCCTTTAATCTCCACCTCCGCAAAGGCTTGTTCATCGTCCTTCAACACCGACCCGAGTGCTTCGCATATTTTTCGGCGTTGTCTACGGCAGGGTGGGTCTTTGCTTTTCGTGTTGGTTGATTGATAATCTGACGCGCGTCCATTTCCGAGGCAAAGATGCGAGACTTGGCGTTCTCATACGCGGCTTTCGTTCTTTTATTGGCCTGCGTATCTACCATTTCGGTATGCGTTCGCTGTTCGTTTTCTTAACTATATCCTTAACTACCGTTCCATTCTCATCCTTTGTACTTATCTCTAACATGCAATAGGAAGAGGAGCTTATATTTACAATCTAGATCAAGTCATGATGACTGACGGTCACTTCTACCTATACTTAAGAGCAAACATTGCCTACAAGTACTTGTCAAAGCTCTCGCACGACCTCTGCTTATGCTCGAGTAGCTCCTGCTCCCGCTCTAAATTTTATTTCGGCGTCTGAAGCCGCTGCATGAGGGCAAACCGCAACTAAGGTAATCCGTTGCTTCACTCGTCCTGAGGAACAACCAGTATCAGACCTTCGCTCTTCATTGGATCAGGATATGAAAATCGCGTAGGACATCTGACCACGTCACATGATATATCTCAAATGATCCAGTCTAAAAATGAGGTCACCTACTGTTTTTTTCCAGTAGGGCTGGCAGCAAATATGAGATCCCATCGGTGAATCGGGACCCCCTCTCTCCTACAGTCTGCTTCATTTGACCCCTGCGTTTGATGATCAACTCTCGGCCGAGCTTGGCTCCATGTTCGCAATCGCCATTACTCGGCCTATTCGCGCTTCTCAGACTCTAACGTTCGATTGTCGAACCAGTGGTCCGGTGCTACTGGTGGCTCCCTCAGCGAAACCATCTTCCGATCAAGCGGTGGGCGCGAAGGTTCGGAACTTCCGTCGGGCCCGCTAAGTGGGTATAGAGACTGCGCTCCCTGACCGCTTGCATGTACTCCAGCATCCCACTCCTATTTTGCTCCTGGAATGACTGGTGGTCATTACGGCCTAAAAAGTCTCTCGAGCTTTCAACAACGCCACGTTATTGGCAGCTCTTAGCTCGCTGCGTAGATCCGGTTGCGCAGGCTGCTATTCAGGAAACGCGCGCTTAAGCTCTTCTCCTACTGCTCCTGCCTCGGAGATTTCCATGTTTTCTGGTAGCGATGTCTCGTCCAACGATGTGCAGTACTTATCGGCATTGGTTTTTGATGATGAACAAGTGACAAGTAATTCAGCCTCTCTGCTTCGCTTGAACTCTGCGCTACGCCAGACTTATCTCTGCTCTGGAATTTTCTGTGTATAGCTCATTTTATCAAAAATTCTTTTCTTGTACTGTCAAACAAAACGAACATGGGACAAGTTACGGACCCATTATTGTGTAACTACTACATTGGCCCTCATCCTAAAGTTGTTCATCACAGTTAGCTACCTCAATCTATTATTGGACGGGACATGGACAGGAAACGCAATGCCGCTCCTGAAAGACATGGCATAGACCACCGCCTCGACTCATGTCCTGTTTACAAAAGCTGAATTTCGATACGAGCACCAATTCAATTTCATTTTTTTGCCCTCTGTTCCACTTTTCGCTGAACTGCTCTACAGCAGGACACGATAATCCACGCTGGAGTATTTTTTTAGACACTACGATTTGACATAATAATAATATGTCAAAAAAAAAAATAATATAAAAATAAAAATATTAAAAATAGTAATAATATTATATTAAAAATATTAATATATTAATTTGCCTTTTCACGATCTTTAAGCAGCTATGTTCAAATCGCATGTATTTATGTTTGCTGACAATGCAATACGATGTCTGCCCTGAAAATAGTTTTTTTTTAGAGATAATTACTATAATTTAAATTTTTGGTAATTTCCTATTTCCCCATTCAAATATTTAACTCATAAGCCATTTGTATTGTTCAGACTTTAACACGTTGTAGTCCGTTGTCTCCTTTGAGAGCTCACCTACAGTTATCAAAAGAGAAATCCTTGTTTATTTATTTATTCATAATATCTAATCCCTAATCATAACACTGGTATGGTTGGTGTTGAGCTATTGAGCTTTTTCAATAGCTATCGAAATTTTTCACACAAAAATAACTAAATAAAAAATGCACCGAAATTTGCGTAAATATAAATATATGGTTTATTTGCCTTCGTGGCCAAAGTAATTATAATTGTTAATTGTTAATTATAAGCTCCGAATTGAGCTGTGCACTATGCAAATAATTTTTCGGCAAGCGGGCCGCGACTTAAATTCTCGATCGATCGAATAGAACTAGATAAGCTGCCGAATTGCAGCTGCTGCTTGCGCTCAGCTAAGGCCAAGGGCAAGCAATAGAAAATACAATACAAAGAAAGCCCGATGAGCATATGCAAAAACAACAGTTATAACAGTTACGTTAATTTGCTCTTATGCTGCGCAGAGCATAACTTATCGAGAGATTAAATATTAAGAGCGACGCTTAGTTGTTGTTTGGCGCGGGTACATGCGTAACCAAACATTCTCCCCCCGTTGAAAGACACGGGCTTTCAACAGCATCCTCTTTCGGCAGCGCACACAACTTGCGCACAGCTCTCTTTATTGTTCCGGTTGACGTCTTGAGAACAGCCACTCTGGAAACGCCGTCAGCACCAGCAACAAGCTCGACCACACGAGCCAGTGGCCATTTAAGGGGTGGCAAGTTTTCATCCTTTACAAGGACAACATCATTAATCTGAACGCCCGGTAGGGTGTTCTCCATTTGGACCGTTGCTGAAGAAGCGTTAAATATTCGTCACGCCAACGACTCCAGAAAATTTGCTGATAATAAGCTATACGCTGCCAGCGATCTAGGCGGCTAACGTTTAGCTTAGTGACATCCGGCTCCGGATAAATTGCGAGTGGCGCAGTGCCAAGGAAGTGCGCAGGAGTTAACACATCCAGATCTGCAGGGTGCTCTGAAAGTGGAACAAGAGGTCGAGAGTTTATTATTGCCCCAATGTGGCAGACAAGTGTGCGCAGATCATCCAGGGGCAAAACCGAGGGTCCGACCGACCGATAAAAATGGTATTTTGCTGTCTTAACTGCCGCCTCCCAAAGTCCACCAAAGTGTGGGGAGCGAGGTGGGATGAATTCCCATTCGATCTCGTCAGAGACACAAAACTCTCGAACAGAGTCGATGTGCTTCTCGCTGAGGAAGAGTCGCTTGAGTTCAGCCAGATCATTCTTGGCTCCGACGAAATTTGTCGCATTGTCCGACCATATGCGAACAGGTTTAATCGGTATAACCGCACTAAGAAAGGCTGCTGTTGACAAATCCGGAACCAGTTCGAGATGCACTGCCTTTGTTGCGAAGCAAATGAAGACCGAGATGTAGCATTTACGCTTTGTTTCGAATCTCGCTCTTGTAATAAAAGGTCCACTATAGTCCACTCCAGTGACAGCGAAAGGATGCGAGCCTCTAACACGATCGCGGGGAAGATCAGCCATGATTGTCTCAGCCAGGACCGGTTTTGCTCGAAAACACATAATGCATTTTGTTGTCACGCTGGAGACAGTCTTACGCCCCCCAATAGGCCAATAGTGGAGCCGAATATGCGCAAGCAGAGAACGAGGTCCGGCATGCAGCTGACGCCTGTGAAAATGCATGATGATGGCGCGTGTGACAGGATGATGACTCGGCAGTATAATCGGATGCTGAGCATCGAAATCCAGGCTCGACTGCTTCAGACGGCCACCAACACGAAGAAGTCCAAGCTCATCGATGAATAAGGGTAAGCGAGGCAATAGAGCTGGATGATTGGATCGTCCGTCCGTCTTGAAGAGCCCTATACTCATCACTCAGATTCGCCTTCTGGATGCTCCGCAAGAGTAGTTGAGTGCCCTTGTGTATCCAATCTACTGTAAGATCTGAGGATTCCAAAATTTATATATATAGCCGAAGACACGACGCAGGTTATGAAAAGAATTTGCAAACTTGCATCCTAATCTGACATCAAAGCATCTAGATATAGCAACTAGCACCTTTAGCCGAGCTCAGAAGCGTACGGGCCGGTAAACATGATGCGGGCCAGTCGCACTCTCCTTTTGTTAAGAACTCGGGACCATGAGACAACAACGATGATCCTAAAAGGTCGCTTGGAAGTGCTCCTCTAGACAGAATGTCTGCCGGGTTGCATTCCGTCGGTACGTAGCGCCATTCCATTCCTGTCGTTAGCTCCTGTATTAAAGCTATGCGATTAGCCGTGAACGTTTGGAAGCGAAGGCTCATCCGTATCCAGGATAAAACAACTGCCGAATCCGACCAACAATAGTATCTACAGTTAAATAAGTTAATTTGAGCCACTTCGCGAATAAGTTGAGACAGAAGTGCAGCAGCAGATAATTCCAGCTTTGGTACTGTGAGAGTTCGTAAAGGTGCCACTCGAGACTTAGAGCACAACAAATGAGCTATGCGCCGTCCCTCTGTTATGGATACAACGTAAATGCATCCACCGTAAGCCTCAATGCTCGCATCACTAAAACCATGAACTTCGATGATGCACTTTGGAACAATGACCAGTCGAGGGAGTTTTATTTGCTCTGTGTTGCAAATATCGGCACACAAGCTATTCCAAGAACAGTGCAAAGAAGCAGGAAGACTCTCATCCCAATCCAATTGCTCTCTCCAAATGTGCTGCAAAAAGATCTTGGCCTTGGCTAACACGGGTCCGATAAGTCCAAGCGGGTCATAGAAACGAGCAATGGTAGACAGCACAGACCGTTTGCTAGGCTTTCCAGGCGACAAGTTGAAAAGAAGGCAGTCAGAGGCTGGATCCCACGCAAGTCCGAGAGTCTTCGTGACATCCGTGCCATCGTCAAATTTTAAGAAAGTCTCCTTCTCCTCATCAGGAACCTGTTGAAGCACGCGAGGATCGTTGGAGCACCACTTCCTAAGTTTAAAGTTTCCCTTTCGAAGCAGACTGACTGTTTGCTCCATAATATGAACTACTTCCTCGGCAGAGTCACCTCCAGTGATGAGATCATCTACATAAAAATCGCTCAAGATCACTTTAGATCTAGCAGGAAATGATCTTCTTTCATCAAAAGCTAACTGCTGCATGGAGCGAACCAGAAAAGAAGCTGGCTTTGTGCCATAGGTTACAGTATCCAGCTTGAAAATTTGAATTTCCTGATGAGGCGAATCACGCCACAAGATGCATTGCAAATATGAATCGGGTTCAGCCATCCTAACACACCTATACATGTTGCAAATGTCACCAGTCAGGGCTATTGGGAATGTCCTAAACTGCAACAGTGTAGCGAACAGCTTGCGTTGAATAGTTGGGCCTGCCATGAGAATTTCCTTTAGGGAATAACCAGACGAAGACACGGCCGAACCATCAAAAACAACTCTAAGCTTAGTTGTTGAGCTGTCTTCCTTGAGGAAGATAATACTTGCAGCGACTTATCATGTGAGACTCCACAAGAGACATGTGATTCAAATCCACATACTCCTTGATAAATGCTGAATATTGTGACTTCAAACCAGGATGACGCTCTAATTTGCGTTCCAGGTTGCAAAAACGACGATATGCCTGCTGATACGAATCTCCAAGTAGATCCACAGTATGCTTGACTGGAAGGCGAACCGAATATTCGCCAGTATCCAAACGAGCAAAAGTTTGTTTAAAGTGCGCTTCACAATCAAGTTCCTCCTTGGTAGATTCGTTGACTAAACGAGAACACGATTCTACTCCCCAAAACCGACGAACGATTTCATCAAGCTTGTGATCTGGGCTAGGGTTTGGCATCTGGACCGAGCTAGTGACCATCAATGAGGCAGGGCTCGCCGAAGAAGTTCCTCCTGTCACTATCCAGCCCAATTGAGTTTTTTGAAGAATGGGCAAACCAGGAGCGATTTTGATTTGACCGACACACAACAATTCAAAAAACAGGCCAGCTCCAATTAACAATTCAATTTTGTGCGCCTTAAAGAACTCTGGATCAGCCAAGCGAATATTTGAGGGTATATTCCAAAGCTCGGTGCTAATATCGTAGCTAGGCTGATTTCCAGTTATAGACGGAGCTACGAGAACTGAGATGTTGGCAGAGTACGCAGATGCTCGCGATTGAAAACTTATATCGGCTGAATAGCCTTCTGAGGCAACAGTAGACTCTCCCAATCCTGAATTCAACGTAGGTGAGCGATGCTTTCGCAGCTGGAGGTGTTGAGCTAAACGAGACGTAATAATGTGCACCTGCGACCCAGAATCAAGTAGCGCTCGGCAAGGGACTAACACTCCAGTACGACTTCTAACGTTGATTACAGCAGTTGCCAAAAGCACCATGTCTTGACTAAGATTTTGGGCTAAATGTGTTGCAGAAGGGTTTGCAGCAGGCGGATGCGGAGCAAAGTTAACTTGAGAGCCGTCAATCTGATTCTCAAAATGCAGAAGCGTATGATGCTTGGCCTTGCAACGGTTGCAGGGAGTGGAACTGCACCCCTTTAACCGATGACCTTTACACAGGCAATTGATGCAGAGGTTGAGCATCTTTACCTCTCGTAGGCGCAGTTGCGGAGACAGATTTCCAAAACGGAAACAGTTGTAAATTAAGTGGCCAGAGGTCTCACAAAACACACATTTATTTGTGTTGGAGTTAGTAGCAACAAAGGCCCTTCTACTTGTGTTAACGATTTTACTACTTTTTCCCACCTTAGAGCTAGGCGTATACGTTGCCATAGCGTGTTCCACATTTTCCAACCTTTGACATCGTCGATCCAGAAATGCCATGAACTGCTCACAGGTCGGAATGGTATCCATCGGTGCTGTCTCCTCCCAACTGGTCTGCGTTGCCTTGTCCACTTTCTGCAGCAAACTGTGCACGATAATGAAACCCGCAATCTGCTCAACGCTGCCTAGGCTTTGTAGAGCGCGAATGTTGGCGTTAACCGTATCCGAAAGGGTTCGAAGTTTTACCGCTGACGACGACTCGATGCAATCTAAACCCAAAATCTCCGTGATATGTGCTTGGAAAATGAGACGCTTGTTGTTAAACCGTTTTTTAAGCAGTTCCAATGCAACTGGATAGTTAGCGCTGCTGATTTCCAACGAAGAAACACTATCTAAAGCTGATCCTTTCAGACACGATCGCAAGTGCTGAAACTTCTCCACATCCGAAAGTCCTGAGTCCGCATCAATGATTGAAGAGAACATCGCAATGAACTCTGCAAACTTTGCATACCCTCCACTAAATTCGGGCAGCTTGATTTCAGGCAACCGGATTCTGCTTTGTGACAGACAATGTGTGATTGTCACCACTTGTATCTTGCCTCATGGTCGAACACAACGGCGAAGATAACTTTCGCTTTTTAATTTCGCGTCTCAAGCTAGTTTCAACTAATATTGAGAATTCATCAAAGCATACCCGTAACTCACTCCCGATTTCATCGTAATCTAGTTCCTCCAACGCATCATGCATGCTGTAAAATGCCTGCTGAGCATTTTCCAACGCCTTAAGCCGAACAGTCAACTCTTCTTCGCTGAGATGTACAATTTGCTCCGGAGCAATTGCTTTGGCTATCCGTTTTACTTGCTCATCAATAGCCTTGGCCTTGGCTTTGTAAAACGGGGCACTAGGAGACTGAACGGCAGCAGAATTATGCATTTTTAAATGTTCCTTCAGGAGTCACTGAATTTATCACTTATGCTTTAACACACACGTTCAAACGACGCAATGTCAGTTGGAGGTCAGTTCACACGCGCAAACAAAACGAAACGGGAAAAGCAATAACAATGCAGAAGCAGCTGCTGCAACTGTTTAAGCAAACGCGATAAGGGAATCGATTGCGCAGGCGCCAATGCAGTTCAAACACCCAAAACGAAAATGAGCACAAAACGAAACGTAATGTAAATCACGTCGGGGCCACCAAATGTTGAGCTATTGAGCTTTTTCTCTTGATTCTCTTGACTTACTGTGTCTAATTGTCACTATGGCAAAGATGTTGTTGCAGGAATTATGGAGGTTAAAGGTAAATTTGGGAAGATAATACACCTTTAAAACAGCTTGGTTTAAGTATAGCACTACCTTGCGGGACTTCCACAATATTTCGATCCCTAGGAATGTGTGTTTAGTTCATACCAATGTTGTTGACGGTAAAATTTGGATAGATCCGCTTAATGTATAAACACTAACCGGCTATAGCTGTTTGGAACACTTTTGCTGCATGAACAACTTTGTGGATCGCAAGTTTTAAAAGATTATTAAAATTCAAAAAGCCAAATCGATTTGCATTTAGTACAACAGCATATTTATCCTTTACGAACGACCTTTTTTCTTCAAACTCAACGGTATATCACTGTTTACTTTCACAACTAATATAAAATTGCACTGCACTTTTTACATACAATACATCGATTGGAACGACTAAGCAGTTTTGACAGTACAACCGCACGGTTTCATTACAGGTTGTTCTATGTATTCTCTGTGATCTTTAAAAAATGAACTGCATTTACTTGCTTTTATCCTTAAATCACAGTTCTTGTTATGACGGCCACTCCCTTTTTGATGAGCTTCAATTGAACACTGGGAATAATCTCTTTTTTTTTTAGGTATATGGCCGCGACGACCACATTTTCAGCGAAGTGAACCAGAAGTTCTACGCGCGAGGCGTCGGCAATGAGTCTTGTATTATAAATGTCACTTCAATACTTGTGAAATTATTGTACACCGTAGACAATAGTAAGAACTTGTCGCGCAAATTTACGGCGATCACATTGATTTATTGCGCAGCCTTTATGCATACCATAATGCTTGCTATCGCCTTTTTATCTATTGCATTGAAGTCCGCTTTTGCTGGTGGAGTATTAACTTGTTAGCAAGTTAAGAGTAAAAACACTGAACTGTCCATGCACAATAGTTTTCTTCATCAAGGTTCTCGAAGAAAGCATTGATGCAATCGTTTTGACATTCACACTTTATTTTACGCTTGTTTGTTACGAAGTGATCATGGGAATTAGGCTCACAATTAAAACAAATACAGCACTTGAAATAAATAAAGTTTATTAATCACGGGATTTCGGGGTTGATTATATACATATAAACTGTAACTATGGGTGTCTATTGTTTGTATTGTTCGCACAAAAGAGTGCATGTTGCACGTACCACATGTAGTTTAGTCTGTACGACTAACGACCCAGTAAAACTTATTAATAAGGTTTAACATAAACTGTTTTTTTTATTATTATACTTTCTACGCTTTTAGTGGTCTTTAAATATGAGTTCACATCACAATTTCTGGCAAATCTGAAATATGGTTAGTTCTTATGTCTAAAGTGCGTTTTATTTTTGATTGGGCCTTTTCTATTTATTTTATTTTTTTCAACAATTTCACTTCTTGTATTACGATTTTGTATTGTGTTCGATAGTTCTTGATTAGATTCGTATTTATTATTTTCGTTTATAAGCGCTACTGTGTACTTCCTTCTTAAAAGTCTGAAACTATATGATCGTTGATTTAATAAATTGAAACTGTGATTTATATAAATAATGTCTAAAATAATTTACTTAAGAAAATAAATAAGTACGCAGTAGAGACCAGTACAAAAAAAAGGTACATGTAGCAAATCAGTAAAGACCAAAGAACTAGATATTATAAAATTAAATGTTTTAGGATGAGAATTTTGACCAACGCACTTATTTTTAGAAGAACATATGTTACACTACACAAAATAAATGTTTATTTAACGAATACTAATGGATATAAGCTATTAAAATATAAAAATTAAAATATATATAAGCCAGATATAAGTTTTTAGGCGTGCGTATTAATTATTTTAAAAACGGCCGCAAACAAATGGTGTTTTGCGGACTACCAATACGTTGCAATAGAAACTGTACATGTTATTAATATTAATCAACTTACTAACATTATTGATATAAATGATACAATTAGCATATTTCCAGATTTGAATGTTATCCGAACTCTTTTCAAATGAACAAGTAGAACTCTTGATAAATTTTCCTACTTGATAAATTTAATAAACTAATCATATTAAAATACTTTAAATTTTTAACAAGAAATAATAACTTAATGGTGCAACTTATTGCATTAGGTCAGTTGGTTGCCAGTCCCATTGCCCTCAGTCCTTTGTTGTTGCAAGTGTTTTGAGGCAAGTTAGCTCGTTAGCTAACTTTATATCAACCCCTGCTGGCTGATCCACGATTGAGGAAAATTATTGTACTGTGCGTTAGTACATCTACGTCCAATAATAATAATATCATTACCTCTGCCATACGCGATCTCAGTAACTTTATAAAAAGGAATTTTTTCCTTACCAACTTTTCGGACGATGTATATCTCTGAGTTTTACCAAAGCCGCTACCGCCGTTGTACAGTCCTTGAGATAACACAACTTTGTCGACTTAACGCTCAGTGTAATCGTCGTCAGTGCTTTATAATCGAGTCCGTCCCACGCTGCGCCACCGTCAGGTCGCGTCCCAGCAATCACCTTCCACAGTTTTGCGTGCACCAACACACTACGCATTTGTATGCTCTAGGAATCATAATTTTCCATGTCCAACTTGTAAATTTGGTACATGGCTTTTGTTCTCAATATATTACTGCGTAACTCGCGTTATCCCACAGGCACAAAACCGACAAATTATACTTACGGAGCACAACGATACCTAGGCCCATAACCTAATAAAGTAATATATCAGAGGTTTCCAATACGTTCGGTTTGTTATAGAAATATATTTAATGATGCTTCTTGCAAAGGTTAATTACGAACTAACTACTTAAACTCAAAGTAAGTCAGAAATACGCTGAATAAATATTGGCGTATTCTTTGTGGCTTAAGATTCATATTTTTATAACTGTTTATGTGCTCTTTATAAATAGGTTGATTCTTTTAATCTTTAGTCCGCCGGCTCAGGTTGAATAAGTTTCGCATGGAACTTTATGTTGATTACGTTGTGAGGGTGTCCTCCCAATCATTGGCCTTTTGGCTTAATAATGTATTATATAAGATTTAACGGAGTTTGATTTGTTGAGCCACCTGCTATTTATTAAATCCGAAATCAAAAAGAACTAGCCTTAATAGAACATGTTGCAAAGTTTAAGACTAAAGTTATCTAATGCAATGCAATTTCTTATCCTAAAAAAGTCAACCGTGACTCGGCACACGCGCTGAACATTGCACTATTGCCTTTTTGCCGTTTTTCGACATTTAATTAATAACTTAAAGTCTATACGTTTTCAAAAAATTGATTTCTAGGGTACATGTATGTCGTTTATTATCGATTTGGACAAAGTGGGCGCATCCTTAATTATAAAATCGCATGCAACTTTTTATTTTTTAAAATATCCGGACCAAATTTCATATCTAGCCATATTTTTTGCCCTTAACCTCCGTGTAAAAAATCATTTATATCGGACTTCTATATAATATACCTCACAGAAAGTGCACCTTGTGATTGGTATTAAATTGTTTGTAATTAATTTCTTTTTAGATTGTATAAAAAAAGAAAACCCAACCCAAAGTGAAATAATTGTAGCAAAAATACATTTTTGGGCATGTTACTTTTATCAAAAAATCGCTTAAGCTACAACATATATGAACCAAACATATACAAACAATAAAAGATACTTACCACCCCTACCAATTAATATCTTCGTTTTTTAAATAAAATGCTCTAAGTTTATGCTTTTGCCCTACAAAATGGCTAAAACAAATGAAAATATCAACAGGGCGTCCAAATCGATGGCTATCAATCAGAAAATCACTTTTGGAAGCCCTGGTAACTATCGATGCACGCGATATTTAAGATTCTGAGTATGCAACATCGGAGATCGATGTTTTCCAAACATTTTGCCATCAAAATTTTTAAAATTCGGCCTGTTTGAAAAAGTTAATAAACATCGAAAAACCAAAAGGCCATAATGCGCTTGTGACTCTACGTTGGTTAAATATTTCCGGGTCAGTGTTATTTGTTAACTCAGGCACTCACACTGCAACTCAACACCATACAACCAAATCGCGATTTGAGAAGCACCTTAATTATAAAATGTTAAGATGATCCCCCGTCTACTAATAATTTCAAACAAATATCATTCACTTATTAGGCGGATGACAATTTTGGGATGTATCCATCCTTGATTGTTTTACTTAAGCGCTGTTTTTCAGGTGGAGGGTTAGGTCTACTTGGGCTAACTTGGTGTTTCCGATAGTTTGTGGGATCTTTCGATCTTCCTTGATAGAAATGTGGTTAAAGCTCTCTTAATTAAGGCGGGACATAAACCGCTTGATTTTGTGTATGATTTTGATTTTACAGTCGTGGGAAATTTTAAAATTTTGTTAGTTTCTATAACCTGCGTTGTTAATTTAACTTTGGCATTTTGGAATATTGGTCTCACTTCTCTTTTAGCCAATTTTCATTGTAGTTATATAATATTGAGCTTAATATATACAGTGTCTGATTGTGATTTAATTAAAGGATTACTTCTTTGATTTAATTATTTATTGTGTGCGTATACAATGAATGTGGTGATTCGGATCCTCCTTCAAGCAAAGTTTTATTTATGTCTCATGTTTGGTTTCATTTGATTAAATTTTAGTATGAAATCGATACTGCAGTGTATTGTACTCTTATTGTAAGTTGTTCCCTAAAACGGAATACTCTTTACATTTGGTCCTTCGAGCCGGATAAAACCCTGTGCTATTTTTTTTTATAAATGCTGTGGTAGGCGAATAATTAATTGTAGTTTATTATATCTTTATTCATCTCTTTATTTTAAATCGAGCTTCACTAAACGTCTGCCTGCATTGACTCCCATACCAAGACTGATCTCATCCGTCTTTGTATGTACCTACGATTCTTACTTAACATCATGTTCTCTTTGTTTTAACACTTACGTGCCGTTTCTTACTTAACGAATGTTATACTTGTTTTAACATGTAAGTGTGTTTCTTATTTAACAGAACGTGGTGGCCTGCTACAATTCGGCCATCCTGACGTTTGGATCTCCTGATCACGGTTGATTTTAGACCTTTTTTCCTTGGATTGACAATTATTTCTTCTAATTTTTCTTTTAGCTCGTCTCTTAAAATTCCCCTTTGTCCTACGCTTTTTTTTTGATGCTTGGCAATTAGTTAATACTTCTATGCTGTGTGTTATTAAGAGCATGTTCTACCTCTTCTAATACCATGTCCCAGTGTATACCTTTTTCCGGTTCTACTAGCTTTGCTATCATTGGTCCAATAATTAAAGGCATAATTGTCTGATCAGTTTCTTCCTTAAATGTTGGCCCAATTGTTTGTCCGGTTTCTTTTTTAACTGTTGGCATAACTGTTTCATTCGTTTCTTTCTTAACTGTTGGCATAACTGTTTGATTCGTTTCTTTCTTAACTGTTGGCATAACTGTTTCATTCGTTTCGTAGAATAACATACACATCAAATCAGAAACTGCTCCAAATTGAAAACTAAACAAAAAATACTTTGCACAAAAAACTATGATTGCAATAATTGGCACTGAAGTTGGAATAGCATAGTGAATTCTCTGTGTCTATGTGTATATGTCCTGGCAATGCATAGATAGCCACGCGTCAATGACCAAAGTTGAGCACGGTTTTTTTTTTTGTGAATCGAAGCTCAATGAATTGGCAATTGTGGTAGGCGAATAATTAATTGTAGTTTATTATATCTTTATTCATCTCTTTATTTTAAATCGAGCTTCACTAAACGTCTGCCTGCATTGACTCCCATACCAAGACTGATCTCATCCGTCTTTGTGTGTACCTACGATTCTTACTTAACAGCATGTTCTCTTTGTTTTAACATTTACGTGCCGTTTCTTACTTAACGAATGTTATACTTGTTTTAACATGTAAGTGTGTTTCTTATTTAACAGAACGTGGTGGCCTGCTACAATACCAAGTGTTTCTGTGGCATTTAAAAAAAAACTTGTTGAAAATACAATCTGAGTTACTCAACGAATTCCGGCGGGCAATATCAGTCAAGGAAGCAGTATCAGTCATTAACAAGTTAGCAGCAGAGTTCACTGCCAATCATGAAGCACTGTTACAAATTAGAGTCGTCAAACATCAATATTTTACTGAGAAAATATATGATTGCACCATGGTAAACATCACGACCTATAAAAAGTCCTCGATTAAGGTCGAAGTTGCCGACCAAGCCAAAGCAAGCGACAAACAAACATCAGTAAAATATACTGATGTGGAAATGCTACCTGGGACGTCCAAAGAGAAACATAATCACCAAAAAGAAGAAATTTCTTCACAAAGGAGCTTGAGCCCAATGAATAATTTGGTTGATCTGTTGGAAAAACGAGCTCAGAAGGTAAGGCAGCACATAAGTGAAGTGTATGCCTGCCTAAAACATAGCAGCCAGGAAGATATAATTGATCTTAAGGACAAGCTAATCTTCCGTTGGAACAAGGTACAGTTGACGCTAACCGAATTAGAGGCTCTCACGAAAAGTTGGCCTTTGATATCGACAAGATCGATAATCTAGAGTACGGCGTTAGTCTTCTATCAAAGAAACTGTATAAAGGATTAACGGCTTGCACCAAATAAAGGACGAAGCTCCGGAGCTACCCAAAGTGGATCTTCCTTATTTCAATGGAAGTCCCAAAGAGTGGCCAACATTCTCCAAGTGGACATGGCATCAGGACTTTGAGGCAGAGATTGCCGCAAACCAGGAGCGTCTCTTTGAGGCCGAGAAGTCAGCCCGGGAGCTGTCAAAGGAGAAGCCCAAATTTAAGGATGTCATTGAGCCAGAACTCAAGGACCTAGCGAAGCAATTCGATTATCTTAACATGCAACAGAACTTCTTCGATGCACAGGAAGCCGAATCATCAATGAGTGAACAGAAGCTCTACATGATGGTCGAGGATGAGATTAGTGCACAAAATCTAATGAACAAGCACGAGAATCTAGAACAATCTGTCGAAGACCATGCAAACACCATTCGTCATTTGGGTGAGGTAGCGCGACAGTTTAGCAGCTGATGTGTCTAGCGGTGATGCCGTCGCCGTCAAGCAATCCTTGCCAGACAAGCTTTATGCCGGACTCAAGGCTCTGGCCGGTGAGCGTCGAGCTCGCCTCAACGAATCATTGCAGCTGTTCATGCTTAGCAGCGAGGTCGATGATCGGGAGCAATGGATTATCGACCCTTAAGTGGTTGCTGGCTCTCAAAAGTTGGGTCAGAACTAGGATCATGTTACACTTCTTTCGGAGTGTTTCAATGAATTTGCTCTCGACACAGAAGCAGTGGGTGGTGAGCGTGTGGCCAAGATCAATGGCATCGCTGATAATCTGATTCAGGCCGGACACTCTAACTCGGCCACCATTGCCGAGTGGAAGGAGAACCTTAACGAGTCGTGGCAGGATCTGTTCGAACTGATTGAGAAACGAACCCAAATGCTGGCCGCCTCGCGGGAGCTGCACAGATTCTTCCGTGACAGCAAGGAGGTTCTCGGCCGCATCCTCGAGAAGCAACATGGTGTTTACAATGAGCTGGGTCGTGATGCCGGATCTGTATCGACGTTGCAGCGCAAGCACTAAAACTTCATCCAAGACCAGACCACGCGGTAGTCGC
Organism: Scaptomyza caliginosa; assembly: GCA_035044725.1. NCBI lineage: Eukaryota > Metazoa > Arthropoda > Insecta > Diptera > Drosophilidae > Scaptomyza > Scaptomyza caliginosa. Next base: position 32,674 of record JAWNNR010000464.1, read on the forward strand.
AGGTACAGCAGATTCCGGAAGAGCCTGCCAAGTTGCAGGATGCCTATGGTGCCTATAAGGCCAAGGAGATTACCTACAGGAAACAAGAAGTTCTGCACGCTTGGGACAATCTGCAGGCCATGTGCGATGCACGCAAACAGAAGCTAGCCAACACTGGTAATCTGTTCCGATTCTTCAACTTGGTGCCGAATCCTACCATTGGGATGGAGGATCTGGTGCGCCAGATGAATACCTCGGAGAAGCCACGTGACGTTTGCGGCGTTGAGTTGCTGATGTACAATAATCAAAGATTGATGGCCGAGATCGATACACATTGAGGATCTAGTATTTCACACCATGAATGGACATATATCGCTAGCATTAACAATAATAATAATAGTTTTAATTTTCATTTACATATTAAAAAGGAGAAACCAGAGGCAGCAATTGCTAGCTGTCACATTTTCTGGCCCCCTGTTCATGAAAATAATTTAGCCTAACATAATAAATATAGATATGTATATTCATTTGAATAGAATGTAAGCATGCCATGCACGCACTCAAGGTTAAATAGGTAGACCAACTACGAGTGCAGCAGAAAAAGATAAGCCATACACTTACTTACATGTATCTTGAAACGATCATGCGCGCTGCAGCCTTACAAACTCAGCGATAGAATTAGTTAGATTTTATATTTGATATGCGTAAAGCAAAATAAAATCAGTACAAACTAGAACATCGAGTGTATCGTACTCTTATTGTAAGTTGTTCCTTAAAACGAAATATTCTTTACATTGTAATTAGTAAATCGCGTGGCTTAGGTTTGTTTCTGGTAACGATCTTTGGACTATAGAATTGAATAGCTCTTATTTATTTATTATTATTTTTTATTATGTTAAGCTTATATTAATTTATTTTAATAGAGCTCGCGTGATCTTTGTGGAATTTAAGTTTTTACCGTTTATAAATGTATAGAACAACTAAATTTCTTGCATCTTGTTTTATTTACATATTAATTCGCATGAAGAAAATTGTTACGTACATAATACAGTAAAAAAATGTACAAACAAATATAATTAAAATGCAAGTGTGTTGAACATATGTTGTGTTGAGTACAAGGTGGACATTTTGTTAGGAGCAAACTATTTTATGGGCGTTGGGCAAATAATATCACATTCCGAACTCCCAATAATACAAAAATCAATGCCCGGCTGGATTGTTGCGGGCAGATGTACTGGACAAGTGCCTAACTAACAACAGTCTAGTGAGAGTTTGGTTGCTCAAGTTTATCATTGGTTCCTCGACTTGCTATTTGGACCAATGTGCAAACAATTCGAAGGCTGTTCGCCAAACAGCTTAAACTAAACCCAAGGTTCTTGGTCTGTCCTTTCAATCTGCTGAAAGGCGCTTCCTGAAGCTTGAGCGCAAAAGGTATATTGGCTGAAGGTTTATTGGGATGGGGCTATCCCTATGAGTTGATCCTTAGGTATGTGTGTTTGAACTCATACCAAAAGGTCCAAGGGCAAAAAGCATCTATGTTTGAATTATATTTATTTCTTTGCTCACGGCAAAGTGTTGGGAACTCGGCTTAATGTAAAAACAATACACCAGCTAGAGCTAGTAGCACTGTGGCTGGCTAAGCTTTGGAAACTAGTTTCGAACATAATGACATAATTCACGATAAAAAGCGTGAATTTGTGGTCAGATTCGCAGGTCACTTTGTATTGGTTGAGTCGTGAGTTTCTTGTGGTCTAATGGGTCCAATTGTTTGATAGGAAGATCAATGGCTTCAGCTTCATCCGTTTGAAGTAGAGTCCGACATTAAAACTTTTAAAGACAAAAAAGTGCGGTTTTGTGCACACTGAGTGCATCTGAATCTTATTGCATGCCGCAAGTAATAAGCCGTCAAACTCGGTTTTCTAAACTTGTCCGTGTAATGCCTTATGAACTTAGATTTTTTCAAGCAGCTTAGACACAATTCCTATAAAATATGTGCGCCAGAAAAAAGTCGCAACGCAAGGGGATGGATAATAGCTGTTCTGTCAAATGACCAACAATTGATAAATGTTCAAATTTCCTGACGCTCGTTGTAAGTAAGTTTATCTTGGCCAAGCAGTTATGGCTGCTTCCTTCAATGCAGAAAAAATACACACGCAGCAATCTTCAGCAGTGTGGATCACCAGATCGTCGGCTATATGTCTTTTCTGAATTTTTTGTGAAGCGGCGGAGAGCATTTCTAAAAGTCTCGTCATTGAGAGATGTTCAAGGTCAATAGAACCAAATGTCGACCGCGGTTACAACGAGGTATATTACAAGCGCCGTGCACAAAATCCGCTTTGGCGATCTTTGACGGTATTCCGTTGGAAATATTTTAATGAGGTAGGCACTTCAGAGAGCTGGATCATTATTAAGCTGATGTCATAAGCACAACTCGAACGTATGAAATGGGCAAACCCAATTCAAAAAAGGAAAAGGGAAACATTTGCCTATCGTATCACGGAGCCTTTTTTGGCACCATTTTGACGGTGCATAACACACCGTTGGAAATGTGCGCAAATATACAGTGACAGAAACTTTGTTGGCGCAAGATGCGCAATGAATTAAATGGTACTGGCTGTGTACTGATTATGGAATCAAGTGAAGCTTAATACCGCCAGACACACCACATTGGTAAATGGGAATCGGCTGAGCGTTCTGTTCAGCTTCATCACTATCGAGTGTTCTTGAAGATAACGCTTACGTTTGATCAAATCCACTCACTTGTATTTATAAATGAAAACGTATTTTTAAATAATCTTTTGTTTAATTGATAATAATAAATAAATGTAAAAATATAAAACACCACAAATTGCTTTACATTAATAAATTTTATTTTAGATAGTATAATGCACTAGATTAATATAGTGTATAATTAAAAAAAATTGTAACCATGCATTTTAAATTTGTTAAAACAAGCAACCAGATGTCATTGCGCTTAGAAATATGTATTATTAGCTATAAACCTTTGCATTTTCTAATTATTCAATTTTTCCGAGTTAACAAAAAGACCGACACGTTCAATCAATCAGACGGTAGGTCTGTCTTTAATCATGAATTCTTTTAGACAAAAAAACTAGAATACAATTATGATTATTAGGAAGCTCATGGTGACATGTTGATCACTTGAACTAAACGTCGATGTTCGTTGAGTGAAGATCAAAGGCTCATGGTGTCCTGTTCACTACTTCAACCGAACGTCGATGATTATTTATTGCCTTTAGAAATAAGAGCTGCTGAGCTCTGCATGTTTACTCCTAGAGGCTGGCTGTGGTTGCCAGCTGCCTAACACTCAGCCAAGCAAACGTCGTATTTTATTTTATGATAACTAAATCCCTATAAAGCTTAAGGTCGTCCCTGGCCGATTCAAATTCGACGATGGATTGCTTTATCCCTTCTGTATTTTTCCTCATCTTGTTGAACCACCAAAACGCGATGCTGATACCAGCAAGTGCTATAAGTACCAATCCCATGGTGAGGATTAGCGCGCTGCTGGTGCCGAGTTCCTCCTTGAATGCCTGAATAGTCTCCAAGTTACGTCCGTTCAATCGATGAAGGTATGGAAGACTCAGGATGTCGTGGCTGGTGGTAATGTTTATCAGAGGAGATTTGCCACTCCCGGCACTCTGTTTTGGATGTTGTTCCTCGAATGTGACGATATATGTGTTCCGTATTTGGACATCGGAACCATTGTCCAAACACACACTTGCCGGGTGATCGCTGATAATGATGATCCCATCATCCACGTAAGTGATGGGCTCCAAATTGCTTGGCTGTGATTCACAGTACGCTACCACTTTCGAGTGGAGTTCGCTGGCGCATGAGCTTATTGTTGTCAGTCGATAAAAAGTGGCCGCTGGTGAGGCGGTGCAATCTTCGACGGCGTGGGTTTCCTTCCCGCACTCCGCTATTACATTGTCTCTTATACGTAATATAACGTTTTCTTGTACGACAGGGAAAATAGTAATTTTTTTACAGGCTAACTTTATTTTTGGAAATTAATCGATAAAATGCAGAATGTTAGAGGACTGAAGTACTTTTACGGATGAAACGATCCCCTATAAGGGTATTGGTGGGCTCTTCAAGCCAAACTGATTTCAAGTCAGAAAGATCTCAAATGTTTGGGTTAACAATGCCAATCTTTGCAAGCGATACAGCGAGCATTAAATTTTGCAACTCCATCATAAGCATTCTGTTTCTTGCTAGCAGTGTCTCATACAGGTGACCGGAGTCAATTGGTGATCTCTTGGCTGTTTTAAGAATCTTATTAACAATGCTGGTCAATTAATTGATTTGGTCCTGAACCTTAGTGTTAATTTCTATCTGCCTGTTGTTTTAACTAACTAGTTGCATTTCCGTAAATCTAATCTGCTCTAAGTCATGGACATCCGGCGTGCCTCCTACGACTTTCAACATGGAATTCAGGAAGTCTAAGCTCCTAGATACCCTGTAATGTCCGCCCAACGCATTTAGTAAATCTCTAAGATGAGAAGTGTCCACGTTTAACAATTTCCTCATGTGTGATTGCGGAAGCATGTCATATAAACTAGTTGTCTCCTCTATCATTACTGAATTAATTATAAGCTTATTTTATGTTGTCCTTGTGGACCGTGGTCCCCAGATCTGCTTCTACAACCTTCTCTTCACACAAGGGTGTGAGCTTGTCTCCAAGTCTTCTATTCGACTTTACCAAGACCTTCTCTCCCACTTCAAAGACCCTGTTTTGCCGAGAAGAATTCTTTCTGGCTCTGAGCGCGATCTGGGCATTTTGTATTCTACCCTTCTTGCGGTTCGTCTGGGTGCGCCTGAACAACGTCAACTGGTATTTTATTGATGACCGAGTGAATTGACCTGTTGTACTCAGCCGTAGCCAGTAAAATTACCTTTACAGTGTCGCTTATGCCTCTGTCTATTTTTAGACACCTGGCTAGTTCCAGCAATGTGCTAATGAAACGTTCAACTTGCCCATTAAAGCTACTGTGTAGGGGTGGCGCGTTTGAAATGCTGACTCCGAAATGGTTGGTCAACATAGATGAGATTGTGTGTGAGTTCAATGATGGTTCATTATCACAATAGATCGCCTTTGTTTTTGGGGTAAAAACTCATGACTTGAAGCAAATCTGGCTTCAAATCTTCAATGGTTCTTGATTGAATAGGCTGTACTACAGCAAACTTGGAGTATTTGTCAATGCAGGTGAGGAAAAATTTCTTATCCGTAGAGAAGATATCTACATGTAGCATTTCCCCTGTGTTCGAAGGAATTGGTGTCAAATCGAGCTCCTGCTTTTTCAGATGTATATCATACATAGCTCTAGCGCATGTCCTACAATTCTGAACAATCTCGCTAGCTAATTTTGACATCACATTTTCCCGGGTTGATAAGCTATGAGCTCTATTATGCTCAGCCGTAAGCATTTCCCTCCTTTCATCGATTTTGAATATGTCCATTAGTAGATTCTTGCAATGCCAGAACTTTGTGGACGGGAACCTTCTTGAAGTAGTCTTCGTCTTGTATCACTGCTAGAGTGTGCAAATCGCAATGGAAGGCGTTTACGCCCTTTGGTATGATTACCCCTTCAAGTTCGTTTAGTAACGATTCTTTATAGGTGAAATTAAGTGAATAGCGCTTTTTGTTCCGAAATAAAATGAAAGTACGTTTCAATGGGAGACGCGCCTCCTCAATGCTTATTTGGTTCTGGAAACAATTTAACGTTGTCTCTATGGTGTAGGTCAGAGAAAGCTAACTGTGAACCGTTGCCGCACACGTCTCAGCGTCTTGTTCTTCTAAAACATTAAGCTGTTGTCTTTCTTTCTTTCTTTGCCTGATTTGTAGAAAATTCATGTATAAGTTTCATCTATGCGCGCTTTCCACTTTTTTACTTAGCGTTAGGATTGGATTCCGACACGGCAAAGATGAAAGGTCGGTGGTCGGTAAAGATATTTATATCATTAACCCCATACAGATAGTGCCGCAATTTGCGAGGGCCGGAATAATGGCCAATAATTCGCGTTCGTTAGTCGCGTAATTAACCTTGCAGTCCTTCAATGCCCTTGAGATCATTGTAATCGGACGACCCTCTTGGGCCAATACTGCACCTATACCGTAGGCTGAAGCATCTGTCCTTAGATCAAATGGCTTCTTATAATCTGGGTATCTGAGCATGACGTCTTCAGAAGCCGATATGTTGCACAATTTCTGAAAAGCAGTCTTTTTTGCTTGTGAAAATTGAATCGAAATTTTCCGTGACATGTACCTACTGACGGTAAGATTTTCTCATTTTAATGTTTCCGAAATGGGTTTTGCTATTGCAGCAAAATCTCTGATGAAACATCTGTAATAATTCGCGAGGTCCACAAATTACCTCACCTCGAATATTGTTTTGGGCTCTGGGAAATCTTTTATGGCCTTTACCTTTTTTGGCGCGGTGGTGGGACTCTTCGTCTTGCGAAAATATAATATATAGTATATATATATAATTTACGAAATTCATACTTCCCCCCGTTTATCGAAAACGAAGTTTTTTCGCGGTCGCGCTCTGCGAGAATAATCTGCTTAACTGATGACTTAAGATCTAGCGTTGAAAAATACTTAGCTTTGCCCAAATTCCCCAGTATAAAGGAGATGCTTGTCTTAATAAGTCGAGACCTATTATTCCATCGAACGCCGATAGGTTCGAAAAGAGGAAAAAGGTTGCTTAAACCTTGAATAAGGACATTAATTTATGGGTAATTGTAGTTTCTCCGTGAATTGAATGAATTGAAAACGGAGAGTCTACTGAGCGGACGCCTTTCAATCCTTTAAATTGTCGGATGAAATTTTTCGATTCGCCCGTATCGATGAGAAACCTTATGTCAAGCCCCGCTATTCGCGGCCGGATGACGGGTAGCAGGGATCTTCCCCTAAAAAATGTATGGCCTCTAACTCATAATTATTTGAGGCGTCGTCGTCATCTTCTGCTGCTGCGCTAGAGGTGGCATAGGCACATGACAATTTTCCCTGTCCTGCACTCTGCGTGATATGGTTCACCCTTTGCTGCTTACTATGATAGCGTGTTCTGTCAGACGTGGCTGCTCTATTGTTCGCGCGATCTAAAGCTGGGTTTGGTTAATGGTACCTTGAAACGGAAGGATCCACCGTCATAGGCTCTTGTGCACCGTTGTGCCCCTGTTGCCTATTACTGCGCTGGCTGGACTGGCCTTGCCATTTATGCTGTTTGTTAAAATAAGGATTTTTTGTGCCAACTGGTCGTTCGTCCGAACACTGAGAAGTTTTCTCTATCGGACGACCATTTGACCTATTCCTCTTAGCCTTGGCTTTTTGCATAGTTACCTGCAAACGTGTACTTCTTATGATTGTACTCTATTTCCTGTGCGAGCGCCAAAGCCGAAGGCAAGTCCCTAGGCTTTGCCGCAAAGAGGGCATCCGTGAGGCTACGCTTAAGTCCTGATATGAACAGCAGTAAAGCGTCTTCCCGGAATTTTTCGCTCATAGGACATATTGTCTTTATTGGTCAATAGCGTTAGCTTCTTTTCAAGCTCGTCATAGTATTGGAGTAACTGTTGGCTACCCTGTCTCAGTGTGCCTAGTTCTTGCTCAATGACGGCCGTTTGTCGCTGTACGTAAAGTCAAGACGACTTATTATCGCGTCAATGTTTAGCACAGTGCCAAATGAAGCTAGTACTGAATCAACGAGACCTCTAATTTTACTTCTTATGATAATGACAGCCTGGTAGTGGCGTGAGCTGCCGTTATAAGTTTTGAAAATATGGTAAGCGGCTAAGGCCGCCTGCCTCCAAGAGACATACGACTCCTGCACTCCCGAGAAATCAGACAGGCATTTGACCGCGTTTAGCTGTTCGTCACAACGGACATTATCTATTATTTCCATAGCCGTGTATATTATTACCTCCGGGGCGACAATGCGTGCTGCCGCCATCCGGACGGAGATTTCAATGATTTTATAGATCAATGATTGTTTCTCCTGCTGATTTTGGGCTGCTTGCTCTGTTAAGGCGCTGCTAACAGCCGCCTGCACAAAGGATTTAACCTGCTCAATATTCATGCTACTAGATATGAAGGAAGCTCTGGGTAATTGCATGTATGTAATACATACATATATACTATGTGTGACCATTTAGGATAAGCTAAACGCAACAAGCAATATAACACGCGTTGGCTGTCGTAGCCCTAAACAGACAAACTGCACGCCTCAACCATACCCTTTATTCTAATATATTTACATACACCAATAGTAAATTGTATTACAATTATATGATTTCAATGTAAGACAATTTTTGTTATTTGGATGCAAAAGATGTTTGTTTTGGAGTAATAGTATTTAATAGCAAACAACTTGTTTTATTAATTAATATTACCCTAAAAAATAAGCAACATATTAAAGAACTCTATGCTATTAAAATATAAGTTTCTTAAACTTTGGTAATTTATTACGCAAAATTAATATAGGGGCCTATACTGCCCTTCCATATTTGGCTGCAGCCAACCGATTAAAACAAATCTATAAAAATGTCATTTTTAGGTTTTGCTACAACAAGAGAAGTGAAGAGTGATAACATCTTACTATTGTCTCATGAATCCCACACTTTGCCATCAAAACAAAAACCCAAACAATAATGACCGAAATATTTTTACTGCCACTTCCCCATAAGCCAGCAGATTTTTAACGAATGTACGAAAGAAACTAAAAAGGCAGAGAGGAATTGATTTCAGCATTTTTTTTAAACACCAGAGTTATTTAAGGTTACAGTTGACTTACCGTGCCTTAGCACACTAGATCAGTAACTTTCACAGAACAATGCACATGCATGCGCTCAATAAACGGTTAGAAAGTGTAAATAAAGGGTAAAATGTATCTACTGATCAAATGTTCTCGCTATTTGCTTATTTACTTAAATAGTTTTTAGATTTCGAACAAAATTTGAAGAGAGACAGCTTTTCAGATATATAGGTATACCCAAAATACATTTTTTTTAAACGAGTTGTTGATTTAAATTAATTTTTATTGCTTACTAAATATAAACCTCACAGTGCAAGAGCTCTAGAACAAGAGCTGTATTGACCTTTTAATTTTTAAAACCTGCATTAAAAAAAACATACAAAGTTCAACATGGGGGAGCCCTTAGCGATCTTACTTACAGTGAAGTCGCTATATTTATCTAAGGTATGTTGGCGAATATTAATTAAAAGATGTACAAGTTGTTTGTTATTTGTTTGCGTGACAATGAGCAGGCGTTCTACATTTTTGTCCCACAACGTATAATGAACGGCTAACTCAATTGCCAAAAAGCGATATATTGGAACTAGTTGTTCTTTGAATTTATCGATAAGCGCAAATCTTGTCGTTTTTGCATCACTACGTTAATTTTTTCTTATTTTATTTGCAAATCGTTGTGGAGGCCATCCAATTGAAGTTATCAATGATATTTAACATTGTTTGTCTTGCAGCTCCCCAGATTATATAGCTTAACCTAAAGTAACTATAGTATTATTTAAAAAACATGGAGTACGAAAGTGTGCTTGTTGTCAAGCCCGAGGTATTTATATACAAAATACCACCTCGTGCTAGTAATAGAGGATACAGGTGAGGTTTGAACAACTATTCTTAGGTATGTTGCCTATATACGAAATCCGTCAAGGCGATATGATATTTGTGTTTTAGCAAGTGTGAAAGTTTTAAGAAAAGCCAAAGTTATGACTTAATGTGCAAGGAACTAACAAACATACAAAACGTTATTGCCCCTAAATATTTTCTTTGAAATTGATTTTGCATGCATGTCGAACTCACAGCTATGATTGATTTAAACATTGCCAAAATTTCAAAGTGATTTTCATCACTTTTGATAATTGCATATATGTAAATAGTAAAGCACTATCAAGAGCATTTTACCTTGCTATCTACGTAATTTCTTAAATATATACGCAGTAATTGAAATGAATAGTAAACAAATAATTAGCACTCAAGAATTTTTTGTTGTTGAAATAAAATTAGAATAAATATAACTTTTTTGTTTTTTAATGAATAATCATTTTGTTTTAAATATATTATTAGGAAATAAATAAATAATGCATAAAGAATTTCAAAAAAAATTGTATGAGCCATTTTACAGTTATATTTTCGTCTGTAAAGTGAAAAAACATACATTTTTCTTTACGCGAAAACACTTTCTTGACAGACTGTATATGCATGCACATACCACCCACATGGAATCCATTAATATTTTTTTATTAACCATTAATAGTCGATATCAAATTAAAATTAAATAAACAAAATTTATAAAATTAAATTTAAAAAACGAAAGGGACTTTATTTCCATTAAGACTTAAATTAAAATGAATTGTTCTACAAAATTTTACATGAAATTTACTGATTCAACTTACCTAACAAGGCTTTAGGAATAATCTATATATGTACATATATTTATCCCTAGTTCTTGGATAATTAACCCGACATTGCAATATAAAATAACCAACCACGAAAAATGATTTCATTAGTGCCAAAAAATAAAAAAAAATCGTTTATTAATTTACTCAGCACACACGAATTTTGTGATTTTGCCACTTTTGTTTTACATTAATGACATTTATATTAAAGTGAAACTAATATACAGTACTGACAAAAACCTTATCTTATGTACATTTTTTATATCATAATATTTTCACTAACAGAAGTCTTTAAATTAGTATGTTTAGTTTATTTATTTTTTTTTAAATTATTTCTAGTGTTAAACAACAGGTTAAATAATATTTGTACTTTAAAATGCACTTGAATGCAAAGTACGTTTTGGCGCATAAAGTGGTGTGAACAAAACCTAAGCAGAAAATAAAAGCCAGTTCGATTACATGCAAGAACTGTCATTGTTTATAAACTTTGTTTTGAACAAAAAAAATTACTTAAAATAAACACTCAAGAGAATTTAAAAATAGTGTAATCAGTTATTGGAGAAGCGGTCTTTTAAGAAAAAACACGAAGTGAAAAATAATCGATCAACAGATTAGTTATTTCTCGACTGATTGCAAAGATTTTACAAAATGGTCGGATTTCTTCTATTTATTCTGATGGAAAGCTACGTAAAACTACGCCGGAGGACGATTTCAAAAAGATTTTTGAGTATCTTCCAATCAAAAACGAAAAAGTTTAGACTTGCAAGTTAGCAAAAGAGCGATAGAGCCCAGCTTGTTCAGTCAACGACCAGCAAAATCTGACTGTGTTGTTTTCTGATGAACCCAAGCATACTTAAACGATGCTCAGATCAAACGAAAACAAATTAAATCCTCGGTGTTGCCAAGCTTGGAGAAAGCAGCTAGATTGCATGGGGTTCCTTCTGAAAACAAGAGGCTAGGCTAATTCGTAGGATTAATGCAAGTATGGATTGCTTCAAGTATTTGAAAATTATAAAGAAGATAATGTATGTGAACCCAATTGAGATGATGCGAGAGATCCTTCTAATAAAAATCAACACAGAAATTGCAATAAGCTAGAAAAAAAACAATTCTAGGCTAACCTAGGAAGAAATACCACAAAATTTAATTAAGAATTTGTTAACTATATGTGTATAAAATGTGCGTCTGATATGCTATTAAATTATAAGTGTTTTTCTTTGAACTTAAGAATGGGGTGCATACGTAAGTTTCTTAAGCTGTTGTTTAACAATAATAATGATATAAACAAACAAAAAGAGCCAAATATACCAATTACAAAATTGTTGTTAAACAAATTTTGCTATTAAAAAATTTACCCAACTTTACCTAATAGGTTTGGGCCAGTTTTGTTATCTAGTATTAATATCCATAATACAGCTAAAAATGTTGTATTTTGTATTTGTATTTAATGCAATTAAGAGCGTGCAAAAGATAAAATATGCTAAAAGTATATGCTATAGGTATTACTTGATTTTGTTGTTGTAATTGAATTGTTGCGACTGCAACTACAAACCTAACTGAATTTACGCATTTTCAACTCTTAAATCCAGCTTTTTAATTGCGTTATTTGCAGGTTTTAGCGTTGGTCTGAACTTATACCTAACCCATTCATATAAAACATGTATTATTTATTTTTGTTGCACTAAAGTATCAACTTGGCTGTGAGTTCATGCTAGAAATATTTATAATAGTTAAATATTTAATTGTTTCAAACTATAGACAACTCTTCCGGTTTTCGATTTGGACATGCAGTTAATTACCTCCGTTGGAGTTGTTTCAGATTTAATCGCCAGGCTATTTGTGCTATGTTACGACTTACATTGTGTATTTGGTCAGCTAAATTATATTCACCGTAGCACTGTTGAGTAGTCGAAGGACTGAATCTGGACTCGATGTTCTTGTTAATACTCAATTTAAGAAATCCAATCTAGCTTTTTTCTTGCTACGTTTAAGGTTAAAGTTTGGTCTGATCATATGTACTATCGCTATGTTTGAAAGGCAACATACAGTACGCGTCGGATTACTTCAAATTACAAAGATGTTTTATCTACGTACTTGACTAACTGCATACAAAATATGTTCACAACTTTATTTATACAACTGCATAATATATAAAACTCTTGTGTCACAGCGAAAGTTATCATATGTCTCCGAAACGGATTGACTGATTCTTATAATATGTTATATGCATATTCAGGTCTGAATACCATATATTTTTCATACCGCTAAGTAATAAGGGTTATCCAACCTTTACATTAAATTTTTTTTATAATGTGGCATTTAAAAATACACAACAACCCTAAATTTTTACCCTTCTATCACCGACTCCAATTTTTTAATAGTTGTTAAAGTAATTTAATCATATTTCATCCCGTTCGGTAACTGATTATCACTTGGAAGGTTATACCCCCCAGGCGAGTAGAGATAAGAGCGAAGCCGGTTTCCTGTTTCTCTCACACAATAAACCAATCGTAATAGTCACGTTTACAATGATCGTTTTACTTTACCGGAGTAACTGTATCAAAGTAAATATATTATTAATTAGCTGGACTTTAAGTATTTATTTCTATTTTATTAATATAATTAATAAAATTAATTAGTTTTGAGTGTAGTTCGCATGATTAGTTAATTATGTGGTTTACATAACCTCAAAAGTATTCAACACGTGTCCCGAGTCCCGAGGCTATTGTGTTGCAAGTATTGGAATTTGTGATACAAAAGTTTGATGAAAGTTTTTTTTTACTTCACATAATTCCAAGAAATAATTTATACGGCAAAACTACGTTTGCCGGGTCACCCAGCTATTAAATATATATTATGTTTGGTAATTTGATGTTGTTCCTGTATGACCAGGCACACCCCAAGAGGACAAAACAGATTTATGATCTTTTGTCAAAAACTAAACAAAAAAATTAATAAACAAATTAATTGCACATCATTTACTTGTTCGCAGAGCAGCGGACTGGAACCTGAAAGAGCCAACCTGGACTGGACGGATGCGCTTAGTTGCCAAGGGCACGGCATGTATCTTAAAGCTGGAGGATAAAACAACCGGCGCTTTATTTGCCAACTGCCCCATCGATACATATCCTGGCGTAGCTATCGAGGCGGTGTCGGACAGTTCACGGTACTTTGTTATACGAGTACAGGATGACAATGGACGATCGGCGTTCCTAGGCCTAGGGTTTGGCGATCGCTCGGACTCATTTGATTTAAATGTGGCATTACAGGATCACTTTAAATGGGTAAAGAATCAGGAGCAAATCGAAAAGGAGAAAACCGAGCCTAAGCAAGAGCTGGATCTGGGGTTCAAAGAGGGCGAAACTATTAAAATCAATATGCGGATAACGGTAAGAGTAAACAATATATAAGTTACACCTTGCTTATTGCCAGATGCTTTAGTATACTTGACTAGAAGATTGATTTACAGATTTTTAGTGGTAAAATAAATATGTGCACACACGAAACGCGTCGGTCGCCTTTTCTTAATATCCCCAAGAGCATCGAAATTAAAAATACAAAATAAAACGGCTTAATAGAAATCAAAACAGATATTTAAAAAAGCAGAAAAAATATAACTGCGTTGGCATCCGGATATAGATTATTATGGATTTGCTACGTAGTATTTATTTATTTATTTTTAACTTAAAAAGCTGCTGGTTAGGTTTTGTCTACCCAAATTTTTAATTTAAATTTTAAACTTTTTGTGTTGTATGATGTATGTATATAGAAAGACGAGCAAACGATGTACATACGACGAAATATTTTTAACGACTGAACTGTGGCACTGAAAGCATAACAGAAACTGAATATTAAAGTACCAATTAAAAAGTAGTTTTTCTTGAAAAGTCATGAATTGATTAGTTTCGGCCAGAACTGTGTATATACATTTGTATGTATACACAGTCAGACTACCAGATAATAGTCCTTAATATACTCATGCACATAGAAGGAGATAGTGGTGCTCTGCAAAAGAATGAAGCAAGCTAAAAAACTCATCTGCGCCCCATACATAATATTCTTGGCGATCAACAGCACCTAAGTCAATAAAAACGCCTGTCTGTATGAATGCGCCGGCTTCAGAAAGTATAGAACACGTGTTGACTAAGCTATGACAGAGCAAACATTAATACGCATGAAGAAATACACAAATTTCCTCAAAGCAGCTACCAACCTGTATAATTAAACACAACAATTTAATTCAGTGCTTACTTTAAGCAACAGCAACAACAAATTGTATTGACGCCGGCCGTCGCAACAACGAATTGTACAGCAAAACCGAAAATAAGCCAACTACAAAAAAATAGCTTTGTCTGTGTTTTTCGCTTAGGGCTTACGGGAAGTCGTTGTATACATTACGAAATTGCATTTAAAAGCTTTAGAGCAATTGCAACAACAAAGGAGGACTAAAAGCAATGAGACTAGCAACCCCTGCTAAAAACGCTAAAACTTTAAATTATGGTTTTTGCTCAGATGCGCATAACATTTTTTAACACGTGTGAAGTTAAAGACTTTTGCAGGTGTCTTTGTCAGTTTGTGGGGTCTAACATAATTAGTTTACAGTCCCACGCCCATCATACAATTTTTAGCTGAAAATTGATACACCAAATTTGGTTAAAAAATAACTGCTGGGGCTCTCCAAGAAAATCCATAAAATATTTTTAGTGGAAACGTAAATACATTTCGCCCCTTTTCTCCCACTATTACTTATTCCGACACTTTTAAAGCTAATAAGTTAGTGGTAGTTGATCTCTGTTTCATAGACCCGTGCTGGCCAGGGAAATTTATATTTAAAGAGATACTGAATATGAGAAGTTATCAATTTCTCAAATATTTTAAGAATAACATTTCGATACCCATATAATTCTAAACATAAGATAGTAAAGCATAGCTCCACAGACAACTTAAACAGTTTATGCAACGGCTTAAAAGATCCCGAGCACAGTACCTAAGCACACAGCTAGTAGTCCATCCGGCCCTTGTGACCTGCTTAGCTGACAAAGCAGGACACACAAATCAAATTAAGAGTTTAAGGTGCTATAAAAAATATTTATTGCCGCGTTCAATTCTTTAGAGCCGTAGAGAAAAAACCGGTCAATTTGGGATATATGCCAAGTTGGTTCTACAATTCGGTTACGTATTTTTGCGCGACGGTGAAGTAATAAATACCTACCCAATGTTGGGTAGGGTTAGCATAAATGTTTTGTATAGGATAGGCTGGAATTGGAAAACGGATCAATGATTAAAAAATCAGATGGAGCATTTAATTAAGAAAGTTTGGGATAGCAATATTTTGACTTAACGACATCCGAAGTAAATCGTTAAAAAAGGATTTTGAGCCATGGGGCCAAAATACCAGAGTCGGAACAAGAGATCAAGGCAGATTCAGTAATATTGAAATCACCTTCAAACATAAAACTACAAGAAAACCGCGAATGAAAAGCATGGGAAACACAAATTAAATAGCACACAAATGTGCATCATAATAAGAGCTATCTGAGGAGGCAGAAATTTATGAGCAATCTAATAAAAATACCAACATCATGAACACGTAACTTCACAGCAACAAATTTTATATCTATAGAAGTGTCTCTTATAACTGTTCCAAGAATTTAATTTCAACAGCTTTAAGCATCTTATCGCCACAGCGGAGAGTTCCGTTTTTTCTAAAGCTACAGTATTTACTGGATATAATTTCAGTATTGCCTTATTTAGTAAGAACAATAAGAGAACGAAAAATACATTATAGATTCGTAGTGGGCATGAGAACAGTTGCACGGCCGTTTAGGCCAGCAAGCAAATGTGCCGCATTTAAACACATCCAGTAGGCAATAAATACTATTTACTACTAGCAACAGACACTCTTAGGTTAAAAAAAGATACGCTTGTTAGATTTTACTTACAAACACAAGTCACAAACAAAAAGTGATGGCGCGAACGCGAAGACCGAAAGCAGGAACAACGCAATAAGCTTAGCCGCGACCAACAACAACAATGAGAACGCGTAAGAGTATAAGAAGTGTTATGCGGAAAGAGAGAGAGAGCGCGCAGAACGTTTAAAAGAGCGCTAGTGTAAAAATACAAAAAAAAAATATATAAAAATAAAAAAAATAACAGTCAATAAACAATCTGAGCAAAATTAAGCAGTACAGGACTGTTTTTGAACACTTTTTTTTGCCAAATATGCCAATAAAATATTTAATTTATTGTTCGTTTTGGGTTTTACGAACCGATAAAACTCAAAACCATACAACTTTATTTATTTGCTCAAAGCCGCGAAGTTTATCAGAGAAATTGAAGACACAAATTAAAAAAAGTAATACATATGAATCGCAAATATATTGTGTTTTTTATCCATGGTGTTGATCGAAAGTTTTTTTTTTGTCAAGTTCTTTCAGTTTTAAGAAGGCAGGCCGAAAATATTTATTTACTATAATATTTACCAACTGAACTTTTTAATGCTTTCTTTGTGATTTTTACTGTTAAGAGTAATTAAATAAATTGTTTTGTTTTTTTTTTTTGTATCTTACTTATATGTAGAAAAAAGATGGCTCTGAAGGTTCGTCGCGTGCGTCGAGAGGCAAAAGTACCAGCAGTGTGCTACCACCTCCACCTGGAGTCCTAGGTAAAATTGCACCACCACCTACCGCAACGGGTACAGCAACGTTGCGACAAAGTCCAGGTGCTTCGCCAGGCCACACGACTAGTGATGGTGGCGCCGGCAAGGAGTGGACGGAATACACATCCGCTGGGTAAGTTTTAACAATCCAAAAATAATTAAACTTTAAAATCTCAAGTCTTTCATTTTTTAATGTAGCAGCAATCAAGGACAACAGAATTTTGCAAATGCCAATTGGGTGCAGTTTTAGGATTTCAGTTCTGCAATGTTTCGCAGTACTTTGTGCTTAAGCCTCTTAAATGTTTTTCTTCTTTTAAAACACGCATAAATACGCCCATGCGATTCCACGATTATACACACAACAAATTTTCATCGCTATTAGATTGGACAAACAAACACTAAAATACACTTATTCTTAATCTATGTATATACATAGCGTAACAGGCCGATGTATGTATTACATGTATATATAAGTATGCATACAAGATCATGCCTGTCAATATTAATGTTAAGGTTCAAAAATTTAATTCAAAGATGTTGGTTATGTTCTTTAATACAATACAACTGTACGGTATAAAAGTATAAATAAATATATATGTGTATATATATACAGATACATACATATATATTTAAAAAATATATTTATTTTACATTTGTATATGTATGTTTTACCCATGTAGAAACAGATCAATTTTAAAAACTTCAACAATGTAGACCAGCGTTTAGGCATTTCATAGCATAGACTTAATTTAAATAGAGATTTTAAGCTTTTTTGGGAGTTGGCAATTTAGCATATTTATTCCAATGACAACTTCAAAAGTACTGTTATCGTAATCTTTGATTAAATTCCAACCGTACTTTTGGATTACATTATTTAACAAACATACAGTTAAAAATATTTCAATTAAATAAAGAAAACTTCTAAAACTATTTGTTTTGTAATTCCACGATATTTTTAAGAACAGTCAGTCTTTTATATATTGAAATTTCGAATGACGTTCAAAAGATTGGGAGTGGCGTCAAAATATCTTATCCAGATATAAGGGAAACCTCAGTATACCTCAGTATATTTTTCGAATAGCCGGACCCGCACAAAATTTTCAAGCTTTATATCGAGCACACAAGGTTTGTGTAATGATTTTTTATTCTGCTTGTATATCTAGCTGGCGACAACACACTTTTCTTCGTCGAAAAGCTAAAATAATTTTGTAACATATAATTTTGCTATAGGGACTTTCGTGATATGAAAAAACCCAACCGAAAGTTAAACCCTTTTATAGCGTTATACAAATCTTTTCTTTACACACAATTGCTGGATAAATGAAAGTTCTTTTGTATTTTACGGAAGTAAAATATAATGAAAATCTGTAAAAGAGTTCGAGATATCTTTTTGTTAAGCATTCCCGACTTTTATCAGTAAGAGTTCAATCAACAAACTATGTATGACCTTGACCCTTTAACTCGTAACAATTATTGTGTGCTTCGTTTTACGCCAAATGTAAAAATAATATTTATATTTTAAACTTTAAATATTAATGTTACATTGTTTTGTGAGGGTTAGGAAATTGAATGTACGTTCTTGTTATAATATACGTAGTAATGTGAATTTGTGCCAATGTTTATAAGGAGATAAAAAAATGTTGTTGTTAATCTTGCCTGTATATTCGCAATCTCAATATAGAAAATACCGGTGTGATACCGGATTAATGTAGAAATCACTTGCCTAAAAATAGCTGTTGATGCACTCTGGACTAATATTGGGTAAATCCTTTTTAATGACGGAGCTCCAATTACCGTTTAACTCTTTCGACTGATATTAAATTAGTTCTTTTTATTCATATATATAAGCTTGCGGCAGGCGCCAATGGCATGAACCTTGGTTTGATAGATTCACGGCCACGTTCATCAATTATAATGTTGGGTCCTGAAATTAATGCAATGATCAGCGTCCTTAACGTCAGTGAACTACTGCAAACTTTTGTGTTCACTTTAGGGATTGTATTCCACGCTCTTTATTCTAAAATATAAGTCTTAAATTCTAAAAGTCATGGGATTACGGACCAATATTTTTAGTCAGTAACCCATCTTCAGGATAAGTTTAGGAACATTGGGTGGTGCTTCATGTATGTGGATATGCAGTAATCTTCCTATAGATGCATTGGCATAGAGCAAGCGTTGGCGGTACACACTAGTCGTTGCATTTTTGGATGTCCGAGATCTCCATTTTACACCAGAATGGATAAGCGCTCATTCAGTATAAACACAATCAGCCCAGACCCAACGTTTTTCCAAATAGCCATAGAAAATCACATTGATCGTGTAACGTTTAAGGCTTTGCTAATCATGTTTAGTCTTTCCTAAAGTCCTACATCATTAGTATACCGCTTTGTTAACGATACAGCAATCTGTTCACGCGGATGTAAAACACTCAAGACCAATATTTATTTTTTTTATGCTTTTAAATTTGGATAAATTTTTTACTTTTACTATTGCATTTTAGCCTTAATGGACTATTGTCAATTTTAAGTTTACTCAATTAGTTTAATTAATCCAAAAGAATGTTTCTCCTTTTTTTTTCTCGAATTAGATTCAATGCAACCTACGATTTTAAAATGTGTTTCTCATACCAGCCACCAGGCCCTCGCTAGGTGGATCAACATTAGTTGCTGCTGCAGCTACTAATGGTGACTGGTGGGCAGATGGAGCGATTACACGTTCCAATCTGGGCACAAGTGGAGCAAAGTTGATTTTAACTCAAGTGGCAGCTGGTTTCATAACCCTACACCAAATACGTAAATCTGTCTTATCAGAGTATACTCTCTGTAGCGCTTTAAGTCTAAGGAGGTATTGAAAGAGTCATTTACTGTAGTTAACATTGCGGAGAAACAAAACAACTTCTAGTTTAGTTATAACTGCGAAACTAAGGACAAAAAGCTTATATGCGTTGCTTGTTATATGGTCGGTTCTTTTTATATCACAAACATATCGAGCAATATTTCTAAATGCAAACTTATGCTTAAGAGGTCTAGCTAAATCGCTAACAGTCTTAACCCATATACCGGAATTGCCCGTACTATTTGTTTTCGATCATTGTCCTTACAAAATCAGCGTATATTTAAATCAACTGTTTAAAAACTTCATGGTTTTTTTTTTTTGGTTTGTTCACCTGATCATTCGTTTTCAAGGTTTTATTAAAAATTAAACCTTTATTTTCAGTCTTATCTTAAAATTCAATTCTCCTGATATCTTAGTTAGCTTTTTTAAATTATCAGTTCTCATGTACTTTTTGTAAACACATCACTGAACACTTACATTTTTACAGATAAATACAAAAAAAAAAAACAGTTTTCTGAGCCACACGCTAATTACACAGCGCTAGCACGTGGCACTGTTAGTAATTTTGACTTCTAGGTACGGATTACCACGGGTAGCTTCTTATTTAGATTTGTCTATAGAACTTTGTGGGTGACAGCGTCAAAAGCCTTGCTGAGGTCAAAAAATGTTAACATTGTAAAGTCGCTGTTATCCATTTTATTTTCATGTCTGAACTATTTTAAAAATCCCTGTGGTACAACTTGATTTTTCAATATTGCTGACTACATGGTGAAGAGCGTGTTTAGTCGATCCGCCTTTAATGTCAACAAACTGTAATTGGTTATTGTGCATCTTACGCGCAGCTTCACAAGACACCCCTCGATTAAAAAAAAAAGTCAAGACACATCGATATGTGTTCAGGCATAAACATAATGTGGCCTAACATAATAAAAATATAAGCAAGCCTGGCACGCACTCAAGGTTAAGTAGGTAGACCAACTGCACGTGCAGCAGAAAAAGATAAGGCATACATTAACATACATGTCATTTGAACGTTCATGCACTCTGCAGCCTTACAAATTCAGCGATAGAATAAGTATAGATAAGACCAACTCTGAGCCTTACAAACCCAGCAATAGATAAGTTAGAGTTAATATTTGAATATGCGTAAAGCAAAATAAATCAGTATAAACTAGAGTGTATTGTACTCATTTTGTAAGTTGTCCCCTAAAACGGAACACTCTTAACATTTGGTCCTTCGAGCCGGATAAAACCCTGTGCTATTTTTTTTTATAAATACCAAGTGTTTCTGTGGCATTTAAAAAAAACTAAAATAAATTAAAGATGCCGTCAGCAAAAACCTTAGAATTGTTGAAAATACAATCTGAGTTACTCAACGGATTCCGGCGGGCAATATCAGTCAAGGAAGCAGTATCAGTCATTAACAAGTTAGCAGCAGAGTTCACTGCCAATCATGAAACACTGTTACAAATTAGAGTCGTCAAACATCAATATTTTACTGAGAAAATATATGATTGCACCATGGTAAAGCCAAAGCAAGCGACCAACAAACATCAGTAAAATATACTGATGTGGAAATGCTACCTGGGACGTCCAAAGGGAAACATGATCATTTCTTTGCAAAGGATCTTGAGCCCAATGAATAATTTGGTTGATCGGTTGGAAAAAAGAGCACAGAAGCTAAGGCAGCACATAAGTGAAGTGTATGCCTGCCTAAAATAAGCAGCCAGGAAGATATAATTGATGTTAAGGACAAGCTAATCTTCCGTTGGAACAAGGTACAGTTGACGCTAACCGAATTAGAGGCTCTCACGAAAAGTTGGCCCTTGACATTGACGAGATCGATGATCTAGAGTGCGGCGTTAATCTTCTATCAAAGAAACTGTATAGAAGGATTAACGACTTGCACCAAATAAAAGAACGAAGCTCCGGAGCTACCCAAAGTGAATCTTCCTTATTTCAATGGAAGTCTCAAAGAGTGGCCAACACTCTCTAAGTGGACATGGGATCAGCAGAGATTGCCGCAAACCAGGAGCGTCTTTTTGAGGCCGAGAAGTCAGCCCGGGAGCTGTCAAAGGAGAAGCCCGAATTTAAGGATGTCATTGAGCCAGAACTCAAGGACCTAGCGAAGCAATTCGATTATCTTAACATGCAACAGAACTTGTTCGATGAACAGGAAGCCGAATCATCAATGAGCGAACAGAAGCTCTACATGATGGTCGAGGATGGCGGTAAGGATGAGATTAGTGCACAAAATCTAATGAACAATCACGAGAATCTAGAACAATCTGTCGAAGACTATGCAAACACCATTCGTCATTTGGGCGAGGTAGCGCGACAGTTTAGCAGCTGATGTGTCTAGCGGTAATGCCGTCGCCGTCAAGCAATCCTTGCCAGACAAGCTTTATGCCGGACTCAAGGCTCTGGCCGGTGAGCGTCGAGCTCGCCTCAACGAATCATTGCAGCTGTTCATGTTTAGCAGCGAGGTCGATGATCGGGAGCAATGGATTATCGACCCTAAAGTGGTTGCTGGCTCTCAAGAGTTGGGTCAGAACTAGGATCATGTTACACTTCTTTCGGAGTGTTTCAATGAATTTGCTCTCGACACAGATCAATGGAATCGCTGATAATCTGATTCAGGCCGGACACTCTAACTCGGCCACCATTGCCGAGTGGAAGGAGAACCTGAACGAGTCGTGACAGGATCTGTTCGAACTGATTGAGAAACGAACCCAAATGCTGGCCGCCTCACGGGAGCTGCACAGATTCTTCCATGACAGCAAGGAGGTTCTCGGCCGCATCCTCGAGAAGCAACATGGTGTTTACAATGAGCTGGGTCGTGATGCCGGATCTGTATCGACGTTGCAGCGCAAGCACTAAAACTTCATCCAAGACCAGACCACGCGGTAGTCGCAGGTACAGCAGATTCCGGAAGAGCCTGCCAAGTTGCAGGATGCCTATGGTGGCGATAAGGCCAAGGAGATTACTTACAGGGAACAAGAGGTTCTGCACGCTTGGGACAATCTGCAGGCCATGTGCGATCCACGCAAACAGAAGCCACTTGACGTTTGCGGCGTTGAGTTGCTGATGTAAAATCATCAAAGTTTGATGGCTGGGATCGATACACATTGAGGATCTAGTATTTCACACCATGAATGGATATATATCGCAAGCATTAACAATCATAATAATAGTTTTAATCTTCATTTACATAATAAAGAGTGCAGCAGAAAAAGATAAGGCATACATTTACATACATGTAATTTGATACGATCATGTGCGCTGCAGCCTTACAAACTCAGCGATAGAATAAGTATAGATAAGACCAACGCGGCAGCCTTACAAACTCAGCGATAGAATAAGTATAGCTAAGACCAACGCTGAGCCGTACAAACTCCGCAGTAGATAAGTTAGAGTTAATATTTGAATATGCGTGAAGCAAAATAAAATCAGTATGAACTAAAACATCGAGTGTATTGTACTCATATTGTAAGTTGTTTCCTTAAACGGAATACTTTTTACAATATGTATGATTTGGACAGGTTTCGAGCGATGTGTTTTCCCAAACAAAGGAGGTTCTAATTAGATTGGCATGAAGTTGAAGTTTTTTTAGAAGCTATACTACAGATTGGCATGAAGTTGAAGTTTTTTTAGAAGCTATACCACAGAATGGCTGCACCTGACCTTGTCAGGATAGAGCATATTGAGCATCCCTTTAAATTGAAGTGGAAAATTTTGTTAAACTAGGGATGATTTTAGATTTTATTGCCGCGGTTGTTAATTGCTCGTTGTATTTTGGTGATTATTGCAGCGACTTATGTTTATATTGCTGGTAGAGGTCCAAATTGCAGTGGTTTACACTTTTACTTTCCGCTTAACGTGTGCATGCCAAAGATGATGCTGTTTGGCAGTTTTAATTTGAATTTGGTCTCGAGTGAGAAGTTGGTAAAGCTGTCGATTGTGCTTATCTTTGTTGACTTCGTTTTGACGAACACAAGAAACCAAAGTAAAATGGACTTGTTATCTGTGCATCCTGCCAGTTCTTGGCAAGTTGATTAGGCAATCATGGTAAAGCGTCTGAAAGAGGTGCTACAACTCGGAAGGATATGGCAATTGTTTCCAGTAAAACGGCCTGTTCAAATAAGCCCACAATATGCTATGAATTGCTATTTGGTGCTTCAGTGTAGTACGACTTATCGATGAGCAAAGTGATAGCCAGATCCAAGTTTATGTCATGTCAGCAGATTATGACCTTTTTAATCACTGCTGATTTGCCGCTCGGTATCTACTGTTTCGATGCAGATCCTTGCTAGAGCTTCACCAAGGGACTTCGCTGCCATCCGCTTGAAAAATGCTTGGTTCGGGATGGCTCATCACAGGTGGGATGGTGCAAATAACAAACGTGTTACACATTAAGTCCTCCTGGACGCAAGCTTCGTTTTCAGCCATCAAGACTTGGGTTTTGGCCAAAGCGCTAGATCTATGCTGACTGACTTAACTTAAGTCAGAATGCTAAGAGAATCAACGCCACGCCGACATGTCTATGTAGTGCGGCGCTTTAGGACTGGTTGCACATATGTGTATGCCCGCTATATACAGATTTGCAGAACCTGAATGGACTTGCAGTCTGTCTGTAGCGACGGAATCCCTGGAAAAAAATGAACAGCTAAGGCTGTTTTGCAGATGCATAGATTAACACGGCAAGGTACATACAAAAGTGGTGTCTTTCTTTTGGTGCACAAGAAGTGGCCGAAACTCCCTTGGAGCAGAGCCCTTAGAGAAACCCTTTGGTTTCTATTGTAGCCAGTGCGCTTCTAGAGTTCTAGCCCACATAAAGTGGATCAGTACAAATTTATGTGGTTGGTTCGGCATTGACAGCAATTTTATGATAAACTTGGGCTCTGATTTTGAATGTTGTGTCTCGAACTATTTCTGCCGCTCCGAACGATGTTAGAATCGTTAAGTACTTTCAATGGTTTATCATTTTCAAATTTGAGAGCATGACAATATGGACATTCCTTGTCCATAGCGCCAACTACCACTTTTGAATGAGCATAATTTAGCAATCTTCGCACGCACATCAGTATTTTGTTGCTGAATTTGTTCATCAGTTCTATCGGCTCATCTATTTCGCATGCTTAAAGATCTACTTGTAATACAGCTTAAATTAGCCCCATTGCGTTTTGTCGGCATTGTTTACTATACAAAACACTCGTAAAAAGCAATAATTGAATAATCTAATTATGAAAAACATTATAGTAAAAATGTATTTAATATTTGGAGCACATTCACCATTCCATAAATATCAAAGCGCTAAACGTGCCTAATTTTTTTTAGTTGTTCTCGCATTAAAGTCGATGCAAACAATGATTTTATACAATGCTACACAGTCCTAGCACCAAATAATTTTATAAGGCCCACTATGACATAGACCAATATATGAAAAATATGTATTTTTTATATTTTATCACTATTTCGAGGCCTACTTAATCTATACGAGTATATATAAAAATGAAAACGTTTGTATGAAAAATAGAAAATGGATATTTTATGAATTTTTCCGGCAGCTATTCGTTTCTTTTCTCACATTTTAAATGTTTCGTAAACTTTCACGAACATTTCAAGACCAAGATAAGATAAATCCGTTCAGCCGTTCCGAGTTTTAGCGAAACCAAAGATCAGCGATTCATATATATATATATATATTCTCCAAGGACTAGCTAAGCATTGTATGCAAAAATCCTTAAATACCCTAATAATACCTGAGCACACCACTGATCACTCCTTTTTGAAGAAAATGTGAGATAAATGATCAGTAGAACATAGTAGTTAATATTCTTTGATTTTCGGCCTAGAAGAAATATTTAAAGTCTGACCGTCTGAGCCGGCCTTCGTTTAAATAAAAAAGATTAATATACAAAAAAGCTTTGAATTTTGTTAAAACTGTAATCAACACCGTGCCATGTAATTTTAACAATATAAATTGTATATGACTGAAAGACTAGCGGTGTTGAAACAGAGTTGTCTGAGAAAAGGATATATATTTGAGCGAGAAAAAAAATACAAGACCAACACGGATACTTGTAGTAGACATGAATTCTTTTCTTCATGGTTCTTCGATTTCTCATTAGCTTGAATTTGTTCAATGTGTTGCATATTGTATGTTTATTTATAATCACCTGTTGATTATTGTTGCCGAAAATCTTTTTACGGCAATTTAAAATTTTGGATTTTGCGGCAACCGCCTTATTGGGTACTGTGACTTTGCTGTGCTGAGGATATGTACCAATAAATTGTATTTGTAGCACTAAGATAATGAATGAAGTCTCTGTTTGTTAAAATGTTTGTATATTGGTAACGAAGCTTGTTGAGCTATTACATTTGTGATTGTTAACTTTATGTGCCCGAATTGAGCTTTCTGTTTTTAACACCTGTTCTTTTGATGACTTCGCAATCATGCGCTCCAGCTGACTATTTATTCGTAACTAGCCGACAAGACTTTGGGCTCACCAGGTAATCGCTAGGATCCACTATGGCTTCCTTCACATCGCAAGGCAAATGCTTTTCGCCTATCCCCTTTTATTAGCGTGCGAATCTTGCCACTCGCCAGGCTCGCAAGTTCAGCACTTGGTAGAAGGATTTGCCTTGCAAAATTAAACACCCAGTGTATTATACAGTTGTCTCAGCCCGATGTCACAACTTGCACACAGAATTATTTTCAGTTTGCACTATACGTACGTAAACAAGATTCACTGTAATTCTCGTTGGTTTAATATCCGCGTTTCTTTCTCACATTTTTTACTATTGCACTTGGCCGTTTTAAGTCTAACGTTCCTCACTATGATTCTTGACTCTCTGTCCTTTTTTAGTCGCTGGCCCGTCTGTGTCATTTTAAGGGCACATGTGGCGTGGCTGCGATGCCTTTGGCAACAATGGTTGTTTGCCATAGATGCTCATCATCCTGCTTTGGCGACTATCACTACATTGAGGGATCGCACTGCTCGCGCACCAACGGCACTTGACCTCAAACATAAACGGTACGTGTCCCGCAGCGCTAGGCATGTTAGCGTGAATTCGCCTGTAGTCCGGCAGCGGGTCTCTTGACGCTGACGTCTGTGCCTTAAACACTTATGCAAACATATGTTTATAAGTATTAAATTTTAGTAAAATTAAATATTCGCATAAATGTATATAAACATAAAAGAAAATATTAAAATCCATGATGCAATACAATACCTATTAATGTAATTGTGAACATTAGTGTCCGCTGCTATAATTGTTAGGTGCTCTTAAAGCTTCTCTCAGAACAATCCATAGGCAAAAATTGTATAAAACGAATAGGTCGGGTAAATTCATCGTCCAAAAGCTTATGAATCTGTATGAGTACTTCGTCATACGTGCTTACAGCTTCAAATATTTTTTCAGCGAGTATTCAGCTATCGTTTCTAAATAAATTATCGCTGGTTAAACAACTATTGCCATTAAAAGCATCAGAAGATTTTACGTTCAAAGTTTTTTGGTTTGAGATTAGATTGTTTACATAATTTTAGTTAAATGTAGCTTTTACCTTATCCCTTTATCTATTAAACTTGGTAAAAATGTTCTACTCCCTATTTTGCATATTAAATATGGCAGTGAGAATTAACATAATCAAAAAAGTTCAAAAAAGCATATTCGTCTTGTTGGTAGCCATATTTATCGGTGTAGATTATGCCATTGTGTTCTATGTTATCATTATCTAATCTAAAAATCTTCTCGTTATTGTTGCCTTGATAGTCTGCGATTGACTGTTTGAAGTCTGCCATTGTAGCGTATTGATTGATTTTATATGAGGCAAGAGTTTTGAGTTGTGCTATCTGGATTTTCCTGATTAGCTTTGTTTATTGCACAATAAGTTAAATTTTCGCCTTGCAACCTTCGTACAAGCATGTCTAAGGCTGTATATTTGTAATCCCATGAAAGCAATTTTATTAAGCATTAGGAACTGGTGCACTTTAACTGCCTAGTGGAATCCTTCCACTGATTGGTTAGATAATTATTATAGTATAGTCATTTTACACCTTAAGTGTTTTATTTTATGCTGCATTGCAACAAGAATTTTGCGGTACTCGTGCCATAAGTCGGAGTCGAGTTAAAGTTGTGAATCCTAGCCCAAATCTGGAAGCCATTGCTTCTGGAACAGTTGTTAAACTGAGTGCCTACAAGTGACGGAAGTCCAAGTGGATACAAAAATTGCCACATTTGACAGCATTTTTTTCCTGTAAAAAGGTTTTGTTTAACATTCGGATATTTCGATTGGTAGTGAATACAAAGAATGTCTTACATGACATATGTAACTGTGCATTGTTAAAAATTCTTTAGCTGTGTGTCCTGTTGTATAACTTCCTTTGGTTTAAAGGTTGCTGTAGTATTTTTCCGTACCTTGAGAAGCCCTACACTGTGATGTGTCTAGGTACCTATATATATTTAAAAACAAGCGAGTACAAACCTGCCACACTCTCTCTTCATTACGTTTTGTTGCGACAGAACAAAATATATATTAGGCTAAACACTTGATATAATATGAATAAGAAATATTCTAATTCGACTTCTGGTGTTGGTGTAAAAATAATACATTTATCTAAATATATTAATGTGTTCCCAAAGTTGCAAGTTGCATAGTTTCAGACACAAAGTTATATTATTTGATTAATTTTATTATTAAACATGATTATGTATACAGGTATGATGTTATTATCAACTGACGTTCTTGTGATATTGTATGTGTGTATCAGGTGAGATCTCGGCATTGACTACTTTGCATTCCGTTTTAATAGGGATGGTCGCTTCGGGTGGTTTTCTCAGCTGCCCTATCGATTGCACTTGCATCTGCGCTTCTTCTTTTAGCCGATGCATGATGCTCTTAGTAAGCATATAACAATAAGCCGGAATTAATGCGTCCACGTGCCGCATGTTCGTCACTGACCGATGCTCTACTTCATAATCAAAATCATGCAGATACATCGCCCATCGTGCAACTCGAAATGTCACTCTTTTTTTCATCGT
This sequence comes from Scaptomyza caliginosa, assembly GCA_035044725.1. Lineage (NCBI taxonomy): Eukaryota > Metazoa > Arthropoda > Insecta > Diptera > Drosophilidae > Scaptomyza > Scaptomyza caliginosa. The sequence goes on from JAWNNR010000464.1 coordinate 61,629, forward strand.
CATAGCGAATGCATTGCAATCAGTTATAATCTTAAAAGCATCCCTATGACGTAAACATTTAACTAAAGCCCCTACCGCTGCTACCACCTACCTCCAGTTCATATAATTTTCAGCACATTCCTTTGTTTTCCTACTCATGTACATAACAAAATGAAATCCGCAATCCGCTGCTACCACCTTTAGTTCATATAAGTGGTAATTTTCCACACATTCCTTTATTTTCCTACTCATGTACATAACAAAATGCAATCCGCAATCTTCTTAGTGTTTTTGAAGCATCACCGCTCCAAAACCAAACTTAGATGCATCTGTATGAATTTCTTCGGATTATACAGCTTCAACACTGATTTACTAGCTAGCACAAACTTTAACTACTCGAATGCTATTTGTTGCAGCTCTTTAAACTCAAATTTCGAGTCTTGTCTTCTAAAATATGATGTCAATCCTTCTTATCTTTAGTATTGGGATATTTGATACTGCCTCTGTTTTTTCTACTGTAAAAGTAATCTTTCCATTTTCAATAATGCAGCCCAAGAAGTTTACCTTTCTTTGCAACACTTTACTGGACAAATTGCTTATTTTCAACCCGTTTCTTGCTGCCACCTCAAGTGCTCTTTGCAACTATTCTAACCCCTCCTCCACATTCACATTCGAGCTTATGATATCATCCATGTAAACAACTGCGTCGTGTTATGTACTAATTCCCGCAACACTGCCATTATGAATCGATTAAAAACTGCTGGCGAATTTGAAATACCAAACGCTATTTTTTTTTTACCATTTTCAACCAATCGGTGCAGTTTATACTTTTACTTTCTATTTTTTTTTATTTATATATATGTATGTCTGTCTGTTGCTTTAGGGACTTCCATCTTCGTGCAAATACAAAGATGTCATTTATTGGCTGCTGAATCTGTACAAATGTGGCACATGAAAAATTTCCTGGCCTAAACGGCCGTGTAACCGACCTCTTGTCCACCTCAAATCTAAAGTGGCCATGTTGGTCCTGTTTGAAGTTGAGCGAATTTTTGGCCAGTTGCAAAAACTGTGTAAAAGTTTCTTAACAGTACAGAGAAATGTCACTGAAATAAATCTCGAAACTAATTCTCCAAAACGGAAAAAGGCCAATGTTAGGAAGTCATCGGTTCTAGTTCAAGAAAAAAGCTGAAAACATGATAACATGGTCGAAAGTATTCGATGATTCCTACCAGACTAAAACTTTATATATCTCTCTTGTACGACCGATTCTCGAATATGGATCTTGTATATGGTATCCCAAATACAGAGTTCATTAGGATAAAATCGGTAGAAAAACAATTTCTGCTCTTTGCACTATTAACTTACCTCCTTACCAAAGTAGACTTTTACTAATAAATCTTCCATCTCTTTCTGATCGCAGAACTATATTAGTAGTAACTTTCTTTCATAAGCTCATAAATGGTGAAATTGATTCATCGGAATTGATCAACCAAGTTAGCTTAACAATACCAATCAGAAATACTATACATTTTTACCTATTTCTTTTAAAACTTTTTATTTACCAAAACGCGACTCTTTTTGAATCTTGTATCCAATCTATAATCATATCTTTGACTTACTACATGATGCCACTCCTGGTTCTGTTATACTATTAGTTTTGTGTCATCTGTCTACATGTTCGCGATCTTCGTGAATGCACGCAAAACGGTGCACCGCTTGCTCGGTTGGGCAGAAGGTGGTTTGCTTTCTGCTTGGGTTCGGCTTGTTAGCCGGTGCTTGGTATCGTTGGGCCACTTGAATGTACTGTTCGTTAGTACATCTCCGTCCAATAATAAGGTACAAAAAGGAGCTCATAATGCCCTCTTTTTGTAGCAATCGCTGTATATTTCTGGGTTTGTGATTCTACCGGCACATGAAAATAACCATTTTCCAAATTCAGGAAAGTAAACACGATTGCTCCCTGCATCTGCACACTATCCATGTGAGTCATAGGAAAATTATAACGCATTATTATTATTATTAGAGAGAGAGAGAGAGAGAGAGAAAGAGAGAAAGAGAGAGAGAGGGGGAGAGAGTATCTAGAACACAAATTGGTTAGTGGTTGAACGCAATTGCCGCTTAGTTTCGTCTGTACTCAAATGCAAATGCCACCTCGATCACAACAAAAACCAAACTGTAAAGAGCTCTCGTCTCGGCGTTGCCTTAAAATCTTTGCACTTTATACTTTTGTTTTTTGTTATTTTTCTTGTATTCATATTTATATCTTTCTTTTAATTTATTTTAATAACTTTTTATTTAATAACAAATATTTTTGTTTACTACAATATTAAAAACTTGTCTTTTGAATAAGGAACTTCGATGTTTGCGCCAATACAAAAATTTAATTTATTAGCTACTGTATGTGGCCTAATCCGCCGTGTAACCGACCTATTATCCACTACGAACGTAAAGTGGCAATGTTGGTCCCATTTGGAAATGAAGAAAAACATGGTCGCAGTGAAACTTTAGTTCGTCATCGGGGCCTGTCATGTACAGCAATCAGCCAAACATGTCTGACCCCAAATTTAGCATAAATATTTCAGCTCTAACGAGAAAAAATTACAGCATGATTTCATCTATAGATGTTGTCTCGTATATTGCCGATACTTCGGTTTCTTTGGTGATTAGTACAGTAAATTTAGATCACCTAAATAACCAAAGCATACCTGAAGAGAATTTCCCAGTTACTACTATATATGGTCATTTCAACAATATTACCAAGTGTGGCAAAAACAAACAAAATTAATTGATTTTGAAACCGTACTAGATTAAAAATTTCTTTTTTTAACCGTTTGTCTTCAAATCCGTGTAAACCGTGTAAAAAAAAGAGTTGGGTGTACTATAAATTCACAAATTATAACTATTGGGCTTTACTAATATCCCAACTCTTTGGATTAAAGATAACTTTATTTTAAGAACCCAGAAAGTTTACTTAAATGGCTATGTCTCTAATGCAATAAATGTCCGGTGTACCACAAGGTAGTCAGCTTCGACCTTTATTTTTCACACGTCGGCTGCAACCTTTTTTTGCACTCAAAAACTTTTAAAATTATTCAGACGATTTTCAAACCTGGCATAAGGTTAACCTCTTAAATCTTAACTCATTTTTATTCCAAAAGACCCAAACTTAAGTTTATATATTTTTGTATATTTATCATTTATATTTGGTATCCTTATTAAGGATCATCAGAAAAGAATATTATTGGAAAAAAAACAATTTCTGTTTTTTGCTCTTCTACATAAATGTGCCCTCTCTTGCTGAGCGCAGAAGGTGGGTCGCTGCGTGTTGGGCCACTTTAATGAACTGTTCGTAAGTAAAATCTACGTCCAAATAAAAAAGAGAACAATTTTGGCAGAGCAAAAGCTTTCAAAAACAATGAGCACAGTACCTAAGCACACAGCTAAGTGCTTCGTCGGGTATTAAAGAAAAATACGGGCTTAATGACTATTTAGTAGTAAAGCTCTCTGTGATTTTCGGTCCAAAAAAAGGTTTACAAAGCTTATGTTAAAAATGTGTCTTCATTTTCATAAAATGTATGCATTTAAAGGAAAGATCGATGACTTACACTTTGGATAGCCAAAATCAAAACCGCTTGGATTCCTGCTAAAATTACAGTCTTAGTACGCTAGGAAACGGCATTTTTATAGTATGAGTTTTAATGGACTAAAATCTGGATTGAGCAATCAAATATAAGTATTAACTTAAGCAGTGTTGATTTTGTTTCAAAGAATTAATAACTGTTGGGTAAAGTACACAGGTTGGTTTAATCAAATAAAGTGTCAGACGTTACAAAAAAAATGCAATATCCAAATTGTCAGGAATCAAAGCCAAGTAAGTTTAACAAATGCGGTTTTTAAAATTGACAAACTTGGCTTATAGCCTGGAATGGTAAAGTCCTTAATACTTTCAACGTTGGGTCGAATTTTTTTTCGGTGTAAGATATGGACTAGTATGGGGAAAAGGAAAGGAAAGATGGATCCAAATCAGATCATGCATTGCACTACGAAAATCAACAATTATTAATTTGACTCCATGGCATCCCAAGTAAAGTTAAATTTGAACACTTAAATTATTAGAGACAAATTTTTTCTTTATGAAACTTAGTAATTGGAATAGTCAACATTAAAAGTAATAAGCACATCATTGCCACGACAAAGAGTACAATATCTGCTGGAAAAAAACTATGGTTCAGCAGGGGGAATAATAAAAATAAATAGGTTGATGTAACAAATATGTTTAAGAAACTTAGATCTTATTAAAATTTTAGTATTTTTTATATGCTGCTCATTATTTAGGGCAACAATATTTAATAAAACAAGTTGTATATTATTAAATACTCTAAGTCTCTAATTAGAATCAAGGTATGTTTGCAGCTTTACTTTAACAGAGCCGACAGAACTGAATTTCTTAACATTCGTTAAATATCATTCTTAGACTTAGGCTCGGTCAAACCTAACGAAGCCGGGCCGCACCCCTTTACTCCGATTAGCGGATAATGTTTTTATTAATTTTTTGTTGTCTATTTTTCGACTCATGCCGCCATGTTGAAAATATTTTGTTTTGATTATGGACGACTGATGCTTACATACATACGTGCATATATATGGATGCATATATTTGGCGTTGTATTTGCAATTTAATAATTCCTATTTATCCTAAATTTTTCGATATCATATGGCGCTTAAAAATATTGTTTACTATGAATTCCACTAAGCTGGCATGACCATACGTTTGCTTTAAACTCAATTTTAAAATACTACACACATAAATAACTTTTCTTTAATATATCTACAAATATGATCGACCCACATAATTCCTTCCATCCTACCACATATTTAAAATTCGGACTCGTGTGCATAAATAACTATGTTTCAGAACTCCAAATCCTAGTACAAGTGGGTTTTAGCGAACGTTATCCAATACCCCGTATTTTAAGCGTTTATTAAATTGTTCTTTCGGAATACTCAGGCTTCGAAGTCATGTTTGCGAAAAGCCAGGCGCACTCTTTCCTTATAATATTTTTTCTCCATTTTGTGCCCTACCAGTTAAGTTAAAAGACTTGGAAGTCCCTTTTTTTCTGATGATCTTCCGCTCTTCTTGGTTTTTGCCCAATTTTTGTGGAAGAAGCGCCAAATTTTTTGTTGCTCAGTCATCATTTGAATTGTGACCTTTAGATTTTCAAGATGTTAGCTGAGATTTTAAAACACGCAATATTTTAGAAACAAATCAAGTTTTTTTTTTAATGTGATATAATATACAACAAATTGGAGTTTTATCATTTATAGTTTTTTTTGTGTTGAGCTGTGAGTCACTGTAAGTACATATATGATTGTAAAACCGTAGCTTCAGTTAATACTCGAGACTAAATCCAACCACTTTATCATTAATAAACTTTATTTATAACGAGTGCTGTATATGTTTCATTTGTGAACATTTATCATGCAAAACGAGCGTGTCCAAAAATAACATCAGATCGCTTAAAGGCGTCGTCACGGTCGAGTCCCGCTTTATATATTACTGTATTGATGGGTGCGACACATTTTTCATCGTACTAGATTTCCTGTCCACAGCTGATGAAATTATCAAATTGATCACCTTAAGCAGATTGATTCAGTTGTATGCCTTAAAGAAGTTATTTTAAAAAAAAGGGACAGTACTAAAGGTGTAGTATAATAGGTGGACGAACGTCAAATCACGAAAACTAAAGGTATGGGGCACCACTAGAGTTAAAGGCACTGGAGTTGTAAATGCTTCACCGAAATGATATGGCCTTTGCGGACTCTAACGTGGCTCCACCCTTTAACACAGCCGGTTCGCTCACGACCCGCAAGACTGACGATGATGTACTCCATTCTTTCCAAACATAGGGGTGATGACTAGTTTGTCGCTAGACGTCCTTCTACAAATGACATAATCAAAAAGTCTAAGCTGCATACAAAAATCGGTATGGGTGGTGTACAAGAAACACACAGATGAGTTTATCTACAGAAATTAACGTGTCGAATTATTCCCAGATTGCTTTGGTAAAGCGTTATAGAGATAGAACAACTCGCAAGTACGAATTTACTTTCCTTAAGTCTGACAAATTTTTAATGTTGAGTCATATTACGTTAATGTCGAAGACATAAGGGGGAGCGAGTTGGATCATGTCGGGTATGTTGACTGAGTCTTTAATACAATTTTGGATGCAAATGTGCGGGTACCTTACCTTTTCAAGTAAGCGTTAAGTAATTCAAATAAATAATTATCAATGACGATTCAAGCTCGGATTCAAAAAGTGTGAAAGTTATTCGCTGAACCAACCCCAACATTTGGCGTAAGATCCTTAATGGGATTAAAAAGCTCTTAACGTTGTCGCGGCAATTGCGAAGCCATTCTGACATCTTGGAATAAGAACTCGTTTGTACTAGCGAATATAGGTCTAGAAAAGTTTCAGTTTAATTATAGAGAGCTATTGTAGCATTTAAGAAACATGTTTGCGTCCAAACACGTCATATTAAAGCACCCAGATTTAAAAACCAAATGAGTTGACCACAGACGCTTCAGTCTTTGGCATTGGCGCTGTCAAAATGACCGCCCTTTAACAATGATTTTTAGGGCATTAAGGAATGGGGAAGCTTCCAACGCTACCAACGAGCGGAAGTTGTTGGACGATACATATTCAAAATTTAAGCAACTAATATGAATGTAAAACCAGCCAAAATTTTAAACTTTTTTTTTTGAAAATCTTGCTTTTCGAAAGATAACATGCAAACTGAGACAAGTTCATGAGATATAGAACACTGCATACGCATACCAGCCAATCATTTAATTAAGAGTCTGCACCGTGGGCAACCCAAAAAAAATTTTCTTTAAAATGTTATTTTAAATTGTGGAGGCATGGGGCAAATAATTGATTAGAGAGGTCAAACCGAACATTGCACTTACCTCAACCAGAACTTTAAAGATTAAAGACAAGAAAAAGAGAGATAGGCTTGCCGACAATAAACCTACCGAGTATGATGTGCAGAAAATGCAAGTCGTTCCCCTGCTTGACTTGAGTCTCTGAATGTATTCGAGGAAGCCCTTAACTTATTTAATATGTAAAAATGGTATAATGGTTGAAACAAACTGAGGAAAGTAAATTCGACCCTATTTAAAATGTATTCTTGGACAGCATTAGCAGCCAAGTCGAATTGACCATGTCCGCGACGATCTAATAAAAATTGGTTTGAGTTTGAATTAAGTGCTTTTGCGCAGTAGTGCTTTATTATCTGATTGTACGTTGGAAATCTTGGGTTCCTAGTCAAGTTTTTTATACCAGAGCGCCCTTGTTTAGTTTCGTATGTTAGATTAACAGAAACATGAAGTTTAAATTGTATTGCCTTCTGTCAAAAGACGATGGTGATGCAAAGTCTTTGTTGTGCACTAGTGTTTGAAGACTTAGATGTATTTGTGCGGAACTTTAGAATGTCTTCCTGTGTGTGCTCCGCTTTGACTTACTCAGGGTAAAACTATAAATAATTGTTGTTTCGGCTGTGGTGACATGAAAAAACAAAAAAACATTTTTAAAAGACGAGTAATGAACAGAGACCTAAAAATAAGTAATAAGTATTGTCTTCTTGTAAGTTCCAGTAAAATAATAAAATTAGAAATGGAAAATGTGAAACAAAGCAGATTACACAACAACCCAATTTAAAATGTATAATCAATTAATTTTACCTATTAATATTGTTTCGTTTTGTTTATAAAGTAAGTGTATTAATTGTGGATCTAATACGAAAATATATATTACTTATAACCAAAGTCTACCTAGTTACTTGTACTAGTTGCGACCACTTTTATTTATTTATTTATTATATATGTCAGGTACAAATAAAATGTATAGCCCGATAGTAATTTACAATAGCACTGGCTGCTAGGGCCTTTGGCTTTGTAGATTTTAGTTAATATACATAAACTATTATTGTTGTTTTTACTATAAATGTACTTGGAGTAGAATTGGTCCTTAAAGTTTATATATTCTTACACATTTATTTTAATTTCTTTGAAGAAGTTTGTAGTGCTTAAAATATTTGAATTGTTTGGTTGGGAAAATAAAGTGAATGGTGATTTCCAAAGAATTTGTGGAGTAGGTTATTTCGGATGAGAGATTTACATTCAATAAATATATGATTTAAAGTTATTGTTGCATTTTTATCGCAATGTTTACAAGAGTTGTCAACATTTTGGTTAAGGTACAGTTCATGAGTTGTTTGGGTATGTCCGAGTCTTAGACTAATAAACTTAGTTTGTCTTATTCTAGAAACTTTTTCATGGTCGATATTTCGTAAATACTGAGTAACGTTTGAAGTGTTGTCGTTTAGATGTTGGTACCATCTTTAAGATTGGTTTATTCGATTAAGTTTAGAGCTAAGTCAGTTCATTTTAATGGTTTTAATAATGTCAATAATATTGAAACAGGATAAGGGGAAATTTATGTGTAAGTTTTGCTTGCTAGGCCGCTAATTCATTTCCCTTAATACTATTAGGTCCAGGAATCCAGAGTATTGAAAGTTTTGGATAGCATGACATAATAACGGTTTTTATTAAAAAGTTTTCAGTGTAGCGGATGGCGTGGAATGAAGATAAGGAGTCAGAAAATATGACGTATTTACCAATTTTTTTGGTTTGAAAATTTGAATTGCTTCATGAATTGCGATGATGTATCGTTTTTACAGCTTTCTCTCTCAACATTTGGCACATTTCTTATAATTTTTGCAAATCTTATATGTGTGACCAAAGCGATAAAAGTTGTTACAGCGAAGAGGGGTTGGTATGTATGGACGAATTAATGCTCTCTCATACCCAATCATAACGTGGTCCGGGTGATGAAAAGGTAAGAATGGGTTGTTCGGTTTCTGCCAGCGTTATTGCGCATAATTTTTTTAACACTTGAGACGTTTTGGGCTTTGAGTTCACATTGTGTTATATCTTTACTAATACTTCGTAGGCTATTAAAATTTATGACTCCTTTACAAGAATAAAGAGTGCGGAGACTTTAAGTTGAATGTCGTTGGTAAAGTTGGTCATCTTTAGTAGTTTTGCGGTTTGTTGGGAGTTTTTGGTTTTAAATAGAAGGTGTGCGGTAGATTAAAACTTCACCCCCGCTTGTTAAGTCAATAACTAATAAAATAATTAAACTGTTTTTCTTCTTCGTTATCCCGTGAGATAATAATGTACTTAGAATCAGTTGCAAGAGAAGATTGTTTTTGTGATAGCATACTTGACCGACCACATGGTCTTTTGCCGATCGGGGGCCCCCTCTCCCCCACCGTGCTGGCTTTACAGTTATTTACCGGCTCGATTCTATTCTACGCATATTTGTTGACGCACGAACCGACTGTTAGGGCAAGCAAGAAGATTAAGATTAGAACACAGATAGGAATAATTTATTTGTGTATCTTTCGTAGCCGTCAGTTTGCGTACCGAACGCTGCCCAACTTAAAATAAAACAAACACTAAAACATATTAAATGAGAGCAGTGGGTGAATATACCATCTTATGATAAATGCTCCATAAGTTATTTTGATTTATCCAAGAGTGAGTAAACAACATGAGATAATCAATAAACTTAGCGACTACACATGTTTAGTCGTATTGTCTGTGCCGTTATTGAAATATTCAGCACGGCGCTGATGTAGTTAGGTTAATAAGCAATAGCGTTCCATCATATAATGATACAAATATGGATACAATAAAATATGAATCCATTAGTCAATCAGATGCCGCTGTGTTTTAGCTTGCTAACCCATTGAAATACTTTGTGTATTTCTTCCAATTAATACGTTGTTTGTTTTTGGTGTAGTAACTTCGTCAAGAAGTCTAAATTTCTTAACACCAGGCATCTGAAATTGTGCTTTTCACACTTAATGTGTTAGACTTCATGGTTTCATCTCCTTTATCATCACAGTTACCAGAGTAGGATATATATATATAATTCGAATAATTTATTTTATGTTCTTGTTTATTAATTGAATTGCAAATGTAATTTCTTCACATTTGTTTTTTTTTTCACAATTAAACGTCTTGTGTGCACGTACACTTACAAATACAAATGCAGGGAAGAATCACAAATCTCGACAAAGCTCACCCCGCAAAAATGTAAGAAACGCACGCGTATACAAATACTGTTTTTTTACGGATGCTTGCTTTCCGCTGGCCCCCTGTCCTTTAATTAATGGTACGCTTAAAAACGAACAGCAGCTTAAACGAATTGCTAGCACGCCCTTCCTCTCATCATCGGTGGGCGACTAAAAATGCACACACACATACATATCTATGTGTGTATATATATTAACTGTTGTACTGTGGTGGAAAAGTTGCAAAACTGCTTGATCTTATGCGTTAACCGATTGTATTTTTTAAGTCTTTCTAAACTGCAAAGTTTGAGATATGCCCAAAGGCGATCGCGACCACTTTGTTCTATATTTTTCACCTTTTTTTTGACATTTTTGCCAAATTTTAAGATGTGTGACTTTCCCTAACTTTTTGCAAGTTAGCAAAAGAGATTTCTTTGTGGTTGACTCTCTTAAACTATATGAGCGGGTCCAAGCTAGCTAGGCTAAGCGCATAATGTCTTTTTCGATCAAATTGACCTATGTTTCCGCTGTTGCTAGCAGAAGGTCATAGCTGGTTTGAAAACAGCAATGCTTAAACGAAAGAGTGGATACCTTAAACTTAATAATTTTGTTACAGGTTTTACATATCTGAAAGACCAAAGAAACCTTATAGTTTTCTTGCCAAATGCGCCCCAAAACAGCGTCAATCCCAAAATTAAAAAAAATATAAGATTAAAGTCAAGGTTAAATTTATATCACAAAAAAACATGCATTAAATAAAAAAATACATATGATAAAATACATATTTTAAATTGTGATCTGTATTTGTTAATGTTGACCTATTTAAAAACTCAAAAGGGACAATATTATTAAAACAAAAAGTGGTTTAAATAATTAGTGTGTCAGGACGGATAAACAGCAAGTATGACTTTATATGGAATTAAGATTTTTCAAATATTTGTTTATTTGTGTCAATATACCGTCCATCACATATTTTTTTACCACTTCACAACTGTTTTTTAGACCAATCAGACAAAAAGCATAAATGCAGTGTGGCATGAGACAAACCCCTCCTAGGTTAAAAAACAAGTAACATTCAATTTAATATATTATACATTCAATTTAAAAAAGTATTTGTTAACGGTTAAAACAAAAAGCATATAGTGTGTTTTTGTGTTTTTAAATTTCTTATGATTTTTCTTAGTATTTATATACTTAAAAGCTCTACATCTCAAGACCAAATAAAATGCAATTGTCCAGCAAGTAAATTTTTAGCCTAATTTGCAAAATTTTTGTTAGGGAGCGTTTCAAAAGTGATCAGTATGATTCAGATTATTATAAATATGATTTAAGTTTAAGCAAAATAGTCGATGTTCTTTAAGTGTCACATGCAACATTAAAATCGTATTGCCTATTCTTTAAGTAATTGATTATTGACCACATAACATATATACATAACATGTTTTGGCATATAGCAGATGCTGTTTAATCAAAAATATTTACAAATGCACTACTTTTTCGCTGCGTGCATAACACTCTTGGTTTCCATCCTGTTATATACCATGCGGATGATTATATATTTATTTTGCTTTTATTAATTAAGTTCTACGTATAACAGCTTTGCAATTGTGTGTGTGTTGTGGTTTAATCACATTACTATTCATGTTTTCGATAATTTGTTTAACTTACAACTAAAGTAAGCTATTATTATATAAGGTAAATTATCTTATTCAATGTAGCGTTTTCTTTTATTTTTAATTTTAGTTTTAAGCTAGTTACAATATTTTTTTTATTGAAATGTTAGTGCAACAGGATGTGTGGGTACAGCAGGATGTACGGCTACGCGTATGAATTCCATATAGCAAAAAGGTAAGCTATTAAAATGTAACAGCTAAATGGTTTGACCAAAAGAAAAGAGAATAGTTTTACTAAAACCTTTAGTAATCTCAATACCAATTTTAATGAAATTTTCGCTACCGCTCCCTTGCGTTGATTGGTCTTTATCTCTTCTGTTCCGCAATAGGCGGGAAGTATATTTGCATATGCTTTTTGAACTGTTACTATATGTGTGTGAGGATTATTAGAACACTATGTTTCCCTGTATGTGCTCATTACATAAACCGCTGGCGCTTGCTGCTGTAGTGGCAAATGTCCATTTTGTCATCGATGGGACTACCTGGACGTTTACAGTGGCGTGCTATTTCATTTGCCACAAATGCAAATAGTTCTGGTCCACTGAAACAAATAAATTAAAAAGGATCAGTAGTTTTAATATTAAAAATCATACCCAAAGATATTCGGATTTGACTATACAAAAGCGATAAACACTAAACAACTTTTACATTTTATTCTTGTATCTTAACTTGTATTTGCTTTAGGTAGGCGTTGGCAATTTGGTTGTAAATAATCTGCTTATAAAAAAATTTATAGAAATGTTATAATATGTACATACTTTTTTTGCAAACGCTTATTTTGCACCCGGGAAAATTTTGGGTGTTATTTAGCATGTACATATTAATTTTGAATACCCATGTTTGTAAATTAAAAAGAAGAATAATTTTAATGCAATGAAAGGGACAAACGGTACCAAACTTTTTTAAAGCTTCTAAAATAACGTCACATATTTGCGTTAAATTGCAGAAAACAAGCTCGAGGTGTGTACCCGACTCGGATACGTGACGAAAAAAGCACTGGTAAGGGTAAGAGTACGACGAGATGGAATCAATTAAAATTGATAATAACGTTTTAACGTAGGTGTACAAATGGTATACCAAAGTGGCCCGTCGGTTCCAAGAACCAGCTTTTTGACGCTCGCACCAAGCACAAAACGACCTAAAGCCTGCGGGAGATTTAATATTTTTGATCGGATCTGCAAAGCTAACTTATATATTTAGCTGAGAAGAATGAATTTCACCGTCGATTAGGTTGTAAAAAAAAGGTACTCACAAAATGGTTCTGCGATCAGAAAATGTAATGGGAAAGTGTGTTACTTAAAGTCTACTATAGTAAGGAGATAAGGTATTATACCTGTCGCTGTTAAGATCCGTGATATCAAAAAGAGGAAATTTGTTGCTTGGAATCTACTTTCAAGAATGTGTCGTTCAAAAGAAATTTACGAACTATTAGTAAAATGTATGTTTCCAAAATCGTGATTTAGTAAGTTTACTTTACACCACGTTTTAAATTTATCTAAACCACTTTGAAGTACAACAGTAGATGCAATCGACGCGTCGGGACGAGGGCAATTAAGTACACAGATGCTTGTTATTATTATTATGAATTCACACAATTATGCAATTTCGTTAAATTTTAGACCTTTGCTGTACATTTTCTAGTTGTGGTGGCCGGCGACAAAGCAAATTTTTGCTCTTTGAGTAAGCATGAACACAATTTTTGACGCTTATACCTTTAAACGAATAAAGTGTTTTCCAACATGTAAGCAAAATATCTACTTTATGTTTAATAAATTAATGACTCATCAAATTTGCGGAATTTGCTTTACAGACAAGAAACATAATTTAAGCAAAGACTCAGATAGGATCCGGAACAGAATTTTACTTCGTAAACTCTTTTTGTGTTCAAATATGAAGTTAGGGCTTTTAAGCTGAGTGGTAAGGACAAAATAAACAAGCTTCGTTTTAAAAAACTTGTGAATGGACCGGCGATTTTCTGAGCTGAGTTGACCTTTTTTCTCCAAATTTGTACATTTGAAGAAAGTATCAATGACCTACGTTTTGCATAAGCGAATCTTTACCGCGTCAGGTAATTTCGATCTTGGTTGTCAAGAACTGAAAAACTATATTAAACTATCAAATATCTGGATTAAGCTAAAAAACTATGTTTTATGCAGTTTTAAGTAGAATGTCAAGTAAATTTTAGTTTAAATAAAAATATAGGCTGAAATCGGAAAACGCGTTACATCAAAGGAACCAGGAGTATCATTATTTCACTAAATGCCATCCTAAGTCAATAACAAATTGATTTTTAGCCTTGCAAGGTACCTGAATTGGGACAAAAACCCAGAAAGCTTCAACAATAGTAAAAACACCCAAAACTATAAGAAACAGTTGGAAAGCATGGTAGATACAAAGTAAATATCAAACAAATATGCATCACTAACAAAGTTAAAGAGAGATTAATGTATAAGATATAAGAATTTTGGTGACTCTAAAAATTATGCAAGATATGGTATTTTGGATTTTTAACGACGGATGGTCTAGGTGAGCGTGGCAGCTGAAATTGACCCAAGTGTGTTTTTGACGAAACTATGTTTTTCAAATATTTGGTGCGAAAATTTTAAATTTTGGGTTTCAGGTAAGATATATACCAAATGTGTTGCCTGTCTTCGGATTTTAGGTTGCAACAATATTCTATCTAATTTTTTTTTTTACAATTTTAAAACCCAGCACAATTTAAACTTAAAATACATATAAAGAACATTAAAATGCATAAAATAACCAAAGTAATTCCGTCAAGTGCGATTACAGGGATACAATACATATAAAATACACTAATACATCCAAGGCAACGATCAACCAGTACACCAAAACAAATGAGTAATTCGTCTCAATAAACAAAAAATTACCTAATTGTCGCACATTTTGGTGACAAATTGAACACACATAAATTGTGTTGTGCGGGGCAAAAAAAAAAAGACTGGGAACGAAAGAAACTTGTTCTTGCTATCATTGTCTGCCCAATTGGTTTCCTATTTTTGGAGCAATAAAAAAGGAGTTAGAGCAATGGGCCTGACAGCTTCTGCTTGAAAGTGATTTTCATGCTAAAGGCTGAAACAAACATTGCAGTTGCAGAAGCAGTTTTAACACTAACGAGAAAATTGAAATGGCTAAAGCTCCTGTATAAGTAAAACTCTAAAATGACCACAGAGTTTTTGGACAGTCATACAAATTTTTACACTTTTAATAAACATACAAGATTTAAATTACAAACACGAATTTGGCATTACCCGAGTGTTTTAATTATATAAGTGATGGTTGGATAACTTCCAACAATCGACTTTTTACAAACAATGATAATATAACAACTTGTAAGGATCCTTATACTAACAACATTTAAATTGTTTTGTTTAACTTTTAAGTGATAGTTCACTTATTGAAAAATCTTGGCGGAATTATGGGTTGCTCAAAGAATAGTTACCCAATGCCAGGTAAAAGCAAATGTTCATCTTCCATACCTAGCTTTCTAGAATGTTGACATACTAAAAAAAAACCAGTGCTACTTTATGCCAGTTCGAAAATACCTTAATATTGGGCACTAACCGGATGTCGATGCAAAACATACTAATGACCACCTTATCCCCAGACCTTAATCCGATATGAAACTTTTGGGAAAATGTAAAAATGTGTTAGCATCTGTACATCTTTCTAAAAAGGCACAGCATTGGCATATGGTTTAAGAAGCATTGTTTTAAACTCCACTGGTAGGACCTTTCTGCACTGCCGATGCGAAGTCATTATTAAAAATGAAGGTATATTAATAACAATACTTTATTGATATTAAGAACTATAAAATCAATTTTAAATAAATATACAGTTTTGTTTTTCCTTTCATGTAGCCGCTACAATTTTAATATTCAACCGAATTTGGTTGCTTTTCTCAAGTGTCATCAAAAACTTACCCAAACGTACACAAATCTTAATGCTCATACTTAAAAAATGGATATATATTAAATAAGCAAGGTTCAGTATTTCATAACATTAAACTTACATTAAATATTGGGAGATGCACTACTACACAAAAAAAAAAAAAAAAAACAGTAGCCAAAAATACGATTATCAAAAAGGAAAACATTTTTCTACATGCAAAATTTTTATTTTTTTAAATGCACCATTTATCACATATTTTTATGGACTATTAAAATGTCGAAAAAGTATTCAAATTCAATTCAATAATGAAAGCAAAATTATAAGTATGTAGCTCAACCGCAGGTAGAATCTAAATAATCGAAATTGTTGATCCAATTTATATAAGCGTTGATCTGGGAAATAAGGAAGTAGACGGTTCAAAAACTTTATTGTTGTTTTTATTGGACCACCAGTAGCTACCTTCTAACCAAATTATGTAGCTCAAGCTGTAAGGATCAAAAAAATGTATGAGTCTATTTATTTGATTAATTTCCCCGACCCTCAGTAGGCGTAGCACCCCAATAGTGACACTTTCCGACGATGTCATAAAAAATTAGTATGGTCTTCACCTCCGGTATCAAAATAAAAATATGTTATTGCCAAGAAAAGCACCTCTTTCATATAGAAATATGCCTGTTCTGTGGAAAAAACACCGATCCATATTCTGTACACATATACTGCTCTCTGCAGTTAGCTTTACTGCTTCCTGGAAGGCGACCTGGTAAAGTGCCGAAGTGGACTTGACATTTATATATTGACTCTAGGCATATGCATGAAGATTGCCGTCTTAAAGTCCAGCTATGCAGGGTACAATAAATTGCTTTATGTCCTTCAGTGAAACCTACATAAAAGCACGTTTGCCTCGGCGCAGCTTGTGTCTAATCTGGAGACTGGCATGTTAAAGTTGCTTTAGTTAACAGCCTTAAAAAACCGACGGGAAACAAGGTTTTTGAATTACGAACACCAAACTACAGTATCTTTCACGGTGGTGGCGCTAGGAGATGGCAAAGAAGTGCTTTTTACATGCCTACGCACCAACTCAAGAGCATAATTGACAGGTATGGGAGGCTAAGCTTAAAAGAAATTCCTTATACAGTATGGCGCATTATAATAGATATGATTCACTCACAAACTTATCTTTTAAAAGCAAATATGGGGAAAGAACTAACTAATGTGGGCCCACCCTCACTTAATGTCTTAAATATTACCCCCGTGTCATCAACAAATACCTCGTTTTAATAACAGGGAGGTCTTGTCGGACCATAGGTTCATTGAATTTCGAGAGCATTAAAACATGCGAATCACGGACTCAGTATTGTCAAATGGTAAATGAAAAGATACCTCTCAAGGCTTCTTGAGAGATCTTCAACAAAATTAAAAGTCCTCGGCGACACTCAATAAAAGTTGAGTAGCTTTCCAAAAGAGTGTGGTATACATTGTGTTGTACATAGGTCTACTAAACGGCATGAAATAATAATTAATGATAAAACTGTTTAATACCGTCAAGAAACGAAAGCGAAAAGAATTGTGAAAGATAATAAGTGAGATATTTAATACTTATATATAAATTATGTTTCTAGAAGACAACACTTGTCTTACTGTGGAAAGCCTTAAAGAACAACTGTGACGTTTTGTTGATGTTACTGTGACGTTATGCAATTTATCTGGCTGGAAGTTTAGTATTGCAATACCCTTTGATATTTTGATTTCAATGTGTATATATTTATAAGTTATACCGATTTTATTGCAGTTTTTTGTACGCATTATAATGTTTTCTGTCCTGTTCAAATATTCAGTGTTTAAATGAATAAGGACAGATATAACAGAACTTAAGCACATTAATTCGTAACAAGTTATCGATTTTAGCGATTTTTTGTGATATATTTTTGTGCTGCTAAACGCCTTTGACCGAACGCAATTTAAAACCTTCAACATTAGAAAACAGCTGAATCGAACTCTAGCAAAAGTAATACTACACTTTTTTTATCGATGCTTGTTTAAGAATAATAAAATTAAGTATGACAGCTAGTCAGCAAGTGAAATACCAAAGTTCACGCAAACCAACATAGTTGTTATGCTTTGAGTAGAAAGTATACATAACTCTAGTCCATCTATATGAACACTTTGTTCTTCAATACTATAAAAGCTAGCGAATTTAGATTTAAAACATAGGCTCAAGTTAGTTTTTCTAATAGAAAACGAATTTTAAAGAGAGCGGCCTTATCACAGTGGTGCTGGCATTTTCTTAGACTTATGCATACACGCAAGAAATAATTATATGATGCATGCCAGGGTTCAGAATATATAATATCAAGTTTTCTCAACTATAGCTTTTTTACTTGTTTTATTTGCGTTCGGGGTTAATTTAATTGCTAATAAATTCATACATTTAACCCACACACACAGCTGTCGCCAAACAGTCCCTGTAATAACAAAACGCTATGTGCAAGAGGATTAATTTGTGAACTACCCCCATTACTGAGTTTCGAGGAGAATCGGGGTAAAAAAACTTTGCTATCTTTCTTTCTTAAAAAATTACACTTTTGCGAACAAAGCCCTAAAGTAAAAATAAACAATATCATGTAATTACCGTGGACGTAAAACTAATGCCTCCTTAAAAGTGTGCAAGTCATCTCCAGTGCAGCCTGTGGCGCCTACCATTGCCCCCTGACTGCTGGCAGTGTTAAACGAATGACTTGGCGGCCCACCGACCGTTGTGGGTGACATTATATTAAGTCCATTGTTGGCAAGGCCTATCGCCGGGCCTGTAATGCAAGTTGCACCTCCGTTAATTTGATGATGATGAGCAGAACTTTGATGATGCTCCGGCTTCGGCGAGCTGCAAATGAAATAAAAGCTATGTAAAGGATATACCAGGCATGCAAATAAGGCAGACTCACCGACGGTTTGTTTGTGAATTTTGCTGTGTGGGCAGCTGTTTTCCAGCCAAATAGGCCAGTAAATCTTCGCGTCTTATCATGCGGCGTTTTTTGCTGCGTGCCCAATCAGCCAACTCGCGGGTGCGTCTTTGATAGCCGCATTGAATAGCAGCATCGCTAGTACGTTTAAGACCATCACACGATTCTAAAAATTAAAAATTACGAAAGTTTATCAAGCATGTGTAAGTTACTATATTTTTAATGTTTTTTGCTGTTTATTACAAGAGAATTTTACTTGCCTTTGTAAAGTGTTGTTACAGTGCCTGCTGCGGTCTGAAAAGGAAGCCACAGTGTTCCAGTCTCTGAAGCAAATGTATTAGATGAACGCTCTATAAAAAAAACATGACCAAAATTATTTAAAACAGTTTTGCCGGCAATTAATCAAAATGAAATAAATATGAAAGTTGCGTTCAACATAATAATTCAAAATATCCAACAAATGGGTTACGACCCAACCCATATTGCTAAACGTTTTATTTTTAATTTAATTATATTTTATTTGGAAAATAAAAGAGTATAGGTATTCAAAGGACTTCGTGCAAAAGAGAGGAATCGACTAGCTGAAACTCTAAATTTATGTCAGCAATTGTTGAACAACAGTTAAAATGAAAAAACTTTGGTACAATGCACGTGCTCAGCTTATGCATTTAAAACAATTACAAAATGAAGCTTGATCTGTCAAATCGAACATCTTTACAAGCCCACCATTTCCCTGCAAACCATAATTGAGATGAAGTATATAAAGCAACATGGCAGATTTCTAACATCTTTTAACCGATTGTTATTAAACCGGCTTAGGTTAAGTTAACTGTAGTATGTGTGTCCATCAGATGCACTCAGACATTACATTTATATCATATCCACGTCAAGAGCACACACTCTAATCACGCCTAGTGCACTTATCCACCATGTTTAACTTTATCAGTTGTGAGTTATATCGTGCACACAATCTTGGTTCGGTTTACTTAGTATTTTCTGTGTGACCATAACTATAAATAATTTTTAAAAGTTCGACAGCCGATGTTTGTTTTGACATAAAAGTACAGGCGGCTCCACCCAGTTTTATCACAGGCCTGCTAACATCGTACAATCAAATGTCGTAAGCATGGCCTAGCCAAAAGTGTGAAAGTGTACCAAAAAGCAAATTTTATATGTTAATCTAACCTTATTAGAGAGAAAACACATGGGTGTCGGTCTACAAGCTGCATTTCGGTTATGCCACATACATGTTCGCATGTGTCCTATAAGATATAGCTACTTTTGAGCTTCTTTTCGTAATTTTTAATTGCATTAAAAATTTGCTAATTGAATTTATTACATTATTTTCGTAACTTAGCCACTATATATTAAGAATTTTACACAGGCAAACTATATGTTTGAAATTAATATGAGCTTAAAGCTTAATCTTTACAGTGATGTTTAAGGTAAGACTTTAATATTTAATTGAATCCTACAGGTAGGGTCGTTTTAGACGGACAAGCCTATCTAAGTTTAGCAATTCTAGACAAATTTCTCACTCCGATTGTATGGATTAAATTTCTGTGTAAAGTCTTCGATTTTACCATAGTATCGCAGTAGTCAAGGTGTAAACTCAAATTTCTTTTCCTACGCTCGGATGTGCCGCATTGTAGAAACAATGTGCAGCTGAGACGACAGATGTCCTTAGATATTCGAAGACAGTTTACAAAAATGTGTGAGTCATAATTTAATTTTGCAATCAGTAATTTTAAACACTTTTCCCGATGTCGCCGTGGACGTGAAACATAAGACTTTAAATTGAGCCTTTCGTTTAGCTATAGCGTTGAACTTTGCAGTCAGAATACTCGGCGCTAACATCTATAAAACTTGAATAGGAAAAAGCTTTGTGCGGTAGGCCTTTTCTTTTTGCGACCATCCTAATAGGTGTTGGCCTTCATGTCATAATGAAGTAAATGAAACCAATCTGTCGTCTTGTTTAAAGAATGTCAACAATTTAAAAATAGTAATATGGCCCAATGATACCGGCATTAGAAATGTTGTAGCCGTGTGTTTTTTTCTACTTTATGCCAACATTGGGTTACAAAAAGAATTTTAAACGTTCTACACTGGGTTATATAATAGTAGAATGGGCTTTGTTTATGTTCAAGTGGAATGATATTCTGGCTACTCAATGTTAGTTGAGCCAATCAATCAACGGTTCTCTGATCGGGTGAGGCTCGTTACACGAGTTGCGGGGAAAATTTTTTAAGAGCTTGACACTGAACTAATTGGTACCGCTGGTAAGCTTGATCTTCTTGCGAATTCAGACTTTGAATAATATCTCTTTTATACCCTAGATCATATTTTTTTTAATTTCCAAAAACTCTCTGAATTTCGATATAAACATGGAATCGGCAACAATAAATTTTGAACTTGAAGAGTTTTAAAAGTTTTTCTTTAAAACTTTAGACAAAAAATGAAAATATTCATAAAAACACTCGATTATTGATTTTATTCTATAAATCTTAAGGATTAGGATATCTTTTAGTCAAGCTATATAATTTATGTTACTTCGATCTTTTGCTTGTTGTAAGCAAATTATAAATAATACTTTTTGTAAGGATGTTATGGTCCGCTTTGATCTGCCTTATGCTAAATATGCGTTGATTTTTGTCTAAAAGTTTCCCTATGACGCGCTGACGTTGTTGCGCTTACACAGACGTCGAAACTCTGATGTTGCAATATTCCTTTGTTCTTTATATCGGGATTAAAGTCTATACCGACCCAAAATAGCGAACTTCAGCTATTAATGAATACCCTTAGCAACTTTATTGGGAATAAAACCTTGTGAATTCAGTTTTTTGCAGTTGTCTACAGGATGCACATAGTGCTTGTAGTTATGCTGCTTCCTTTGCTGAGCGAGTGTGAAAAGTTAACCACAGGCCACAGTACCCCGATCTTAAAAATGTAACTTAGTCTCTCAGTCGAGCGGTTGAAATTGGTCCATCTAATTGTCGATCAACGACTTGACTTCATTGGATCCTTTTTGAACGACATCACCTAGGATGTGAGTAAAGTTTGGCTTAGTCACGTTTATCTAAACATCAGTGTATTTTTTCTTGATTATCAGCCAATTTTTTAATTTCACACATTATAGTTGTAAGGCGGTTTTTAATATAGATTTTTTTAATTGTATCACTTGTAAATTTGGTCTCACATTGCTTTGTTTTACCTTTCTATCCCTATTGCTACGCGAGTGCTTATTACGTGTTGACAGTGAAGTTTGTGGGTATCCCAGGAGAAAAGCTTGACACTCAGCACAAAAGCAAACAAACAAAGTAAATACAAATATATAAACTAGTTTCCCGACAAAATATTTAACCTGGTGTGATTTAATGAGACATTTTTCAAACATATTAGTCTAAACGGCGACACAAACTTGTCGAAAACAGAGCCAATCGTTTTTTTTTTTGAGCATGGTTTTCAAATATATAACATGTTGTGTTTTTTAATGGCATTTTTTTTCATGTTTTTCAAATCAAAAAGCAAAACAATTTTTTGCTTTTTAAATTTTTGCCAAGACTTTTTTGTTTAGTTTAGAATTATATTTAAAAAAAACAGTCTGACCCTAAATACAAAAACTCCATATTAAAATTTGATGTACACTATTTATAATTGTTTATTCAATGAGACCTCTTTTCTTTATTTACAAATTATAGTCACTCTATACACTTAAATCTCGCACACTTCGAAAATTTTCACAATGTGCACCTCAATAACAAAAGAGTGATCTTGTGAAAAGTAATTTGACAGCAAAGCAGATTTTTTTAAGATGTCAAATAAAAAAGCGACGGGCTCTGCGCACCCATGCCATTGAAGCTTTAATACCCCTAAAAAAGCTTTTAATAAGCGAAAAAAAGTAACGTTTAGAAAGCAATCTTATCTAAACGTTTTTGGAAATTTTGTGTGGCAATAATTTAATAGTAATGTATGTAATATTGTACTACGGTTTGCGAAGCATATAACCTAGCATTGTGAAATAACATTTTCAGTTTATGAGTTAATTCCGAAACCTAAATAGCTTTTTTGGCAGCAAAGAATAAATTAAATCTGGAATTTGCGAAATTCTGCAGATGCCGCAAAAGCAAATGTGACTGTTCGACTAACACATGCCATACGACAAGAACCAAGTTGGTTTAGAACAACTCCACCTGTGGGAAATCAGTTTTGAAGAGTGCAGAACTATTTGCAATCAGCATGATAACTGTGTAAAAAGTAAAAGTGTGGCAATACCACAAAAAGCCATTAAAAATAACTACTTATCATCTCGAGCTGCCAAAAAAGTTAATTGTGCGACAAAAAAAGATAATTCTTCAATGTAAAGCGTTATAGAATCGAATCCAAAATTATATTAATTTGATTAAAATCCGACTAACTGCGGTAATAATATAGTTTAATAGAAAAATGTTTACATATGTCCCATATTTGCAGAGTTTCAAGTATTTGTCTTAAGGGGGTCTATGAAACGCGCGTTTATACAGACTGACGGTCGTACACTCGGACGGAAATCGCACAAAAAAAAAAACCGCGTTACCCACGGAGTATAAATCCCAAGAAACTGGGCTATTGCTGAATTGCTTAATTTAATTATCTTCTAAATAATTGACCAAATAAATAAAAAAATTGATTTTTTGAAAATAAAATCGTTTTTCTTTAAATGAATTCTCATTTTTGGGTTCTTTATATTTATGGTTATGGTTTTAGTTATGGTTATAATTGTTTTAAAGATTATGTTTTGCCAGTTATTATAGAAGTTTTAAGGTTTTTGTAATATCATTAATTTAAAAATTAAATAAATAAAAAAATATTAGTAAAGACTTAATCTCGATCTGCACACTCCAGGATGGCTTTTTGATGCTAGTCAAAATCAAAAAAGTGGCTTATTATTTTCAAACCCTCCTGTCCGGCACTTGACACACTTTGTGAACATTAACAACCAAAAAGCCGAAACAATCCAAGAATTAAAGTACCACAATTTGCACAAATTTTAAGTTCTCCAGTACACAAAAGCATTCTTGTACAGTTAGATAATATGTTCGCAACCCAATTAGTTATGCCAACTGCCCCCAACCACACGGAGCCCTGCCCCCTTTTTTTTTTTTGTTCTTTTTTAATACAAATTTTTGTTTTCAAAAGGCACTGAAACGTACAGCGTTTTTTTGGGGTCTGCCATATAAATGCGTAATGCATATCTTTGGGGAAGTCGCCATATTTCATTGCTTTAAAATTGTGGAAAATACATTTTCGTTTATAAATCGCGAAGGACAATGGATGGAAGATGCGCGCGTGGCATCCACATTTGTATTATAGATTTTCGGGAGATGCCACATACTACCTTCATTCCACATTTGCTGTCACTAGCTCAATTACTGTCGAAGATAAAGCCAATCTCATTTATAAATAGCAAATGACCGCGGGTGGTAGACATCCTATTAGGTTATTTATATTAAATTAATTAATCATATTTCCGTAAACAGAAACTCACCCAACAAACTTAAGTCGATATGACCATTAAAATCATAAAATTAAACATAAACGATATTATAACTAAAAACGAAAAAACATTATTAAAATAAGATCATTCTTCAGATGTTTTATGTTTGCAAAAAACACACATGCTCTTTTAATTGAAAAAAACTTTATAGACCCAAAATGCTACGTATATAATACTTTAAAATTCGGCTAAAAAACAAAGACATTATTGAGTTGGTGTGTTCATCTCTTGATATTGCATTTATAAGCCCTTCCATTCCCCTACATTTGTAACTGATTTATGGTGGGGAACAATAAATACACTTCAACACACAAGAGATTGATAGCAAATTATTTCAACCAATCCAAAAGATTAAATCTTAACCTTAAAAATGTACGAAAAACTGACACAATGTAAAAAAAAGGGATAACTATAGCCAAAAAAGTGATAAAAAAAAGTTACCTCTTGTGTTGTTTCCATCAACCTCAACCTTAACACATTCTACAATGTTTTGAAAATATTGAGTTTTGCCCAGAGAACAAAGCTGAATATATAACATATTAATTTTTTAAAGCAAGTCGATGGTCCCAGCTGGGTAAACATCTAAAACGAGTAATAAGTTGAGTAATATTTACTAGATTTTTATTGTGAATATATAAATAAATCACAAATATTAATTGTATCCTTTGCTTTATAAAATTTATAGAGCTCGGCTAATTTAACGTAAGAAACGTTAGCTGAAAAATTGATTTTTGATAAATGTCACACTTGGTTGTACAACAATTAGTGACTAGCTTACAAAATTTGGGACACACCTTTGATACTTTTAAAAATTTTAAAGTCGCGGTGTATTGACATGTATTCAATTGTTTTTCAGTAGGCAAATATTGGCATTATGCCTGCCGCGAACATAGTTTAAGACATTTGCAAAGTTTAGCGCCCCTATCTAAAAGTGTGTCCGAAAAACCCACGTTACCTTTGAAATCAGAGCATAAAAACAAACAGCAAAATAAATTGATGAATTTTAAACTCAAGCATCTACTCAATGTATATTTGACTTTCGTGAAGTTTAACTCTCGCTTATAAAAATATAAGGAAATGGTTAGGATGATTAAGAAATAATTTTAAAATCAAGTTACGTTATCCGTCTTAGTCCTGTTATACGCCGAAATTTTATGTTGCTGAAAATGAATACCTATTTTTTTACAATTCACCTTTTTTTTTGCATATATATAAATATAAATAAAACTTAAAACTTTATTTTTTGGTATAAAGTATATATATATAAAAAACGCTCTAGAGCCTCATACCTTGAATGCTTTGTTTGGTAAACTCCCCATGCGGCACAGCTAAAACAAATAAAATTTAAGAAGAGGTTTACCGGGACCAAAAATAGATCAAAAACTCGCAAGGTACAAACCAAGCTGAGTAGAGAATTATATACAATTAGTTTGCCTTAAGAGTTTTCCCGGCTAGTGTAAAGATACAGGACAACAGAAGCCGAAGCAAGCAAGAATAGGGTCAGTGACCTCAAACACCAAAAAAATCTAATCCGTATAGGAGAATTTGAAAGAGCCGCAAAGACTATACCAATTAAATTTGTTTGGTCAAGCAAAAAAAAAACAAAAATTGCAGTAATAAAAAAACATTTCACCAGCTGTGCAGACCTGACATAAACTTTATTTCGTTTTCCAAGATGCAGAGTTTTAAATTTCTTTAAGTAAAATGTTAATTACTAATGTTTGATTTTCACAGATTCGAAACATTTTAATTTTTAGACAAGTATATGACACACCAGTGCTCTTTTTATTTTGAATTTTTTGATAGTGTAGCTGTTATATTTGGAACGGCAGGTGTAGGCCAAGGTAATTAAATGTGCTGTTAAAAAAATCATCTGGATAAAAAATTGTTATGAAACTGTATTTTTGTGTTGGGTGAGCTATTTTTTTTTCTTATAGCTTTTAAAAATTTTACAGCTTTTTAATCTTCATGCTTAATTTTTGAATCTGTGGCGGAACGACACCTTATATCAAAAAAAAAAAAATACTTACAATGTTTTAAAATATTTAAATTTTTGTTTGTCTCTTTAAGTTAGATTGTTTAGATCCAGGATGCACACGAAAATAGAGATGTGAGCTCAACAGCAAAATTTACACTACAACTAATTCTTATGTTGCAAATATTTTTTTAAGCCAATAATAAAAAATCACCAACTGCGGGTTCACTGAGCGACACAATATGTGAACAAAATTATAAAATTAAAATTTTTCATCGCAGCATTCACTCAATTCTATATGCACCAATTTCCTTAAAAGCAACAAAAAAAATTTTTTAAATGTACCTAAACTACCCTATTATAATATAATGACCGAGCTTCGAAAATGTGTGTAAACTTTTAAAAATATTGTTAAAATGGTGTCAAAAAATTCTGGTAAATCAGACAGGCGGGCACCATGACAAAATTGCATATAATGACTGCATAAGTTAATGAATTAACTTATGGTGTAAAACAATGTTTTGCAATTGCTGAAAGCTTTTCTTTGCATAAATGTGACTACTAAGAAATTAACTTTATCTCCTAAAATATGTTAATTAGGTAGTTTATAAAATAATAAATTGATTATTTACCTTGTGTAAAATTTATAACGTTTAAAAGCACCTATTAAAAGCAATTTCAATTACTCTGGAACTGATACATTGGAAATATTTGGAAATGTGTAATTGAAGTTAAAAGCGCCGCAAAGTTTTTATAAAAACAGCAAGCAAAAAACTAAAGAGCCGGGTCTGTATTTCAAACATACGGCCACTGTAAGTACTCTTGTCCAAAATTATTTTTAAGACAACATTTCTTTAGTGCATGTTAACATCCATGCATTTTTATACATAAAATTTATAACCAATACAATATAAACTTGAGCGTAAGCAAACCCAAATTGCATCAAAAATTAACTTACCGCGATAGAGCTGTGCAACTGCAGTAGCCGAGTCCTGAAATGCTCCCCAAACCGTGCTTAAGTTGTTGTCGCGCTGACGTACAAACTCGCGCTCGTACTCATCATTCTGTCCATTAATTTCGTGATGGCACTGCTGTTCCAACCAACTTTCCTCGCCCCCTGATTCTTGTTGCTGCTGCATTTTGTGGGACAACACCTCTGTTGCGTTTATGCCTTGTTTTGTTGTTGCTGCCGGTGAATTGCGTCTGCAATGCTACAATATTTAAAATTGATTTATTCCTCTTTTCCACAACTTGTTAGAATCTTGCT
The DNA here is from genome assembly GCA_035044725.1 of Scaptomyza caliginosa. Lineage (NCBI taxonomy): Eukaryota > Metazoa > Arthropoda > Insecta > Diptera > Drosophilidae > Scaptomyza > Scaptomyza caliginosa. The sequence continues at coordinate 89,065 of JAWNNR010000464.1, forward strand.
TATTATTTAAGTTGCCTTTTCCAGCTGCTTCCTCCTAGCGACAACAGCAGCAACGCTAACACTGGCACATACACACTTACACGACTTTTTAAACTCCTCAATAAGTGTGCTAAATTTTTAAGTATTTTAAAGTTGAAGTCCAAAATTACTTTTAAAATATATCTCTGCAAAGTTTACTCTACAAGTAGAAAAAAATTCCCATATTATATGTATATATAACAAACAATATCTGAGAAAAAGGCAAGGCACATAACAATTGTGCAGCGCCCACCACAAAAGATAAGCTAAGCAGTAGAGCTGCAAGCACATCGAAAATGATATCGATACTATCGATGTATTATCAATTCTTATAATTGAAGTCTTTTTGTCATCGATGTAACGACCCACTTGTTTTGTCGCAAGATTTGTACAATTAGGCAAAAATATAAATGTGCCAATGAGCAGTATTATGATTTTTTGGAAATAAAGCTGATGAGAAAGTGCATTGCTGCAAACTTTTCACAGTTTCCGGAAACTCACTCAACGATAATAAAATCCTTGCGAACTGATCAAATAAATATTTGTGTTTCCTTAAAATAGTCTGAACAACCCTTTACAAGTTGAGGAAAACCGCTGATGTCTAACACACAGTAACTCACAGCTCAGGTGATATGGTGTATAGAAAAAATTTTAAAATTATATAAAACCTAAACTAGAAAAAAAAAAACTAAACATGCTTAAACGCCAATTTGTTCTATATTTTATAGCATTTAAAAAAATTACTTTTATTGTTTCTAATATATTGCGTTATTTTAAAAATCCCAAATGCTAATTCCACCGGCCCATTCCCCAGCCATAAATGTCATTGAAAGTTTTTTTTTGGGCCAGAAACTATCAGGAAGTTCTTATTTTCCAAGAATACTATGTTACGGAAAGTAGTTAAGGTTAACGAATATCATACTAAATATTAACATTCTTAATAAAGCTATTTTACACAAAATATTTAACTTGTTATGATATTTTTCAAGTTTTTAGATGATTATTGAAATACCGCAATAATTTAGAAACAAAAAAGGTTAATTTTTTAAATGTGATATAATATAAAATAGATTGGCGATAAAATGTTATAAGTTTTTTCTATTTTAGGTTTCGTAGTACTTCAAAGTTATTCCAAGGCACTATTTGACATTATTTGAGCTCTGAGTCACTGTTTTTACATATGTACATTTCTAAAGCAAACAAATAAATATAATTTTTACATGCTACCATTATTTTTGTTATAAAAAAACATTAATTTAGGTTATCTAATTAAAGCTTAACGTTAGCTGTTGGCTTTCTTATTTTAAAACATGTCAATATGTTACATTTTATATATGTACATTCATAAATAATTAGGCAATTAACATAAACAAATAAAAAGTAACCAGCATAACATATTACTGTTAATACAACATAGAAACATATTAAATATGTAAAAAGAACATTGTTTTTGTTTTTTATTAAAAGAAAATATATATGTATTTTGTTTTATTTAACATAATCGGATTGCCGGTTTGAAACGGTTGCATCTGACTGGTTTTTATGTATGTGTATACAATATTCAGGAATTTGCAAAAAATGTATTTTTTAATCAAGTTTCGATCGCAAAGAAAAAAAAATTCCCACAACAATTAATTAACCAATTTCTACAATTCTGAATCATAATATTATTTATTTAATGTCTTAAAAATAGTCATATGAACAAGTCGTACCGACTTATGAGCTAAGTTACAAAAATCGGTTGTGGTAAACCATTGCCCTTAATCCTAAATATAGTATTATATCTTTTTATATAGGTATATATATATATAGTATTGCTTTTACTGTTATGGGGTCTGATACTTTCTGAAGCAGAGTTACCCATGCTCTCTTTAGTAAAAAAAAATCAATAGTATTTATTAAATATATATTATTCCTAGTTCAGTACACTTAATATTGCACTTGTAAGAGTATCTAAAGATCGCATTTCAAAACACTTTTTCCTGAGTTAGTTTCTGTGGGCACAAAGACATGTATGCGCACATATACAACATAGATTTTTGCCTAGTTTTACATTATTGTTGTTGGCTGTAACTCTATTAATCAGTGACTATTTTGATATATGTACATAATCAATTTTTAATATATAATACATATTTTTTTTTTATAAAAAAAGCTAAATTAAAATAAAAAAGGTAGCTGCCATCCGAAGAACTCTGTACCTGTTAAAAAACATTTTGAGGCAGGTCAAGCCATTGCTAATGGATACCTACAACCATCCTTGCATATACTAGTACATATGAGCACACAATTTTACACAGTGATGTTGCCCTTCAAATTAAAGAAAAGAAAACCATTGCTGTCGTTTACCAGCAGCAAAACACAAAACGCATATTAGCATTCCATTAAATATGTGAATGCACTCACACATTTACACATAAGCAGTCCCCCTCTAAAAAAATTCTGAAAAAGCGTGGGTAACGCTCGTCTTGAATTAAAGAGAGCAGGGGTAGCATGCTTCACAATTTAGAACACATAACACTAATAACATAATAGAACACTTGTTAGTGTGTGTTTGTGAATATAGACAAGAGCTATCAGTCGTAACTGAGCAACACCAGCTGTTCTTATATATAATAGTTAAATTTATCGGTAAAATATAGTTTTAATGTAAAAATGACTTAGCTTTGGCATTTATTACAAAAAACGCTTGATTTGATTTCCTAGTAATCCTGTTGGTAAATTTTCCTATAGGATGTGCAAAATGCGGTTTTGGTTTTGCAATGCAATCTTTCCAAAATGTCGTTTGCTCGAGAATGCTGTTGTCCGTGTCTTTTGAGATTAAGCTAGTTTATAAAAACTCTGCGAAAAGCTCGGATTCATACTGGATGCCCTGATCCTTTGTGATAGTTAAGCGATTTCCGAGTAGCCATATACTGAATATCGATAATATTCAGGCAGTAACAAAAACCATTGATGCAGGAAAGCTCTATTAATTTTAAATGGATATGTTCAAAGCGGTTGTTAGGCCCTTTCGAGAGCTCTGGTTGCAAAGCGTTGTATCTTTGTTTATGCTGGTCAAACAGAGCGTTGCCAAAGCAGTTACGCTGTTGTGCGACCATCGGGCGGCCACGGCGCCGATTCAAAAAAAATATTCAGTTAGCGCAATTGACGTGATGATGACTTTGAAGCCTTCTGTGCAAACGCAAACGTAAATGACTTATCAACAATCTGTCTATATTATACATCGTCCATTCAGAATGTGTTTAAAATATATAAAAGCGACGAAGATGGTCTTAAGCTTACCATCGTACGTGCTTTTTTTCTACTGGGCTTCCACGAAAAGAACAAGATAAAGCGCCATATATTGCCTTTAAACTACTCAAAGGCAGTATCTAAAGCGTCAGTGCTTTAGGATAGCTGACCTAAGGGCGAGAAAAAATTAGCACGCATAGCGTTTGCTACAATGCTCGAAGGACTCTTTAGCAAACGGACTCCAATTGATTTTCCGGTTGTCATTCCTAATTGCACCTTTAAGAATTCTGTGAGCGGAATGTGTCAAACCTGCGCTATTCCATTAATGACTCTAGTTTAGGGAACTCGCTTATGAGTTGATTTTGCTCCTTGAGGGGCTTAAAACCTTTGGCGTAGACTGTAAGCCCTAAGTTTGCCTATGTTGCTATGTTGTTGGACTTTCAGTTTTGCAGTAGTGAGTTGAGTTGGGTTGTCAAAAAATGGAGCAGCAGCTGTTTCTATGTGTTGCGATACAACATTATCCAGACGATTTGCTGCGGACGTGTTGGGTCGTGTATTTACGATTAAGCGATAAGGGAGGCAAGCATAAGGGTGAGTGGTTTCGTGCATCTTATGTGAGTTGACTTTCGGAACGTTCTTTAGTTGAACTTAAAATATTTTTTCAATTGTTGATATCTCCGATATTGGATGTATGAGTTTCTTGACTTTGAGATCAAGCAGAAATCCATGGTGCGTGAGAAAATCAGTTCCGATGATTGCTGATTGAACTTGCACTGAAGATTGACATCATGTAACATCTAACGGGCCGTAATTGTTGATACTTGACTTGTTGGCAGCGTAAAGTTAAAGGTCAGTCTGCTGTCGTTTAAATTTCATTATTGAGATCGAAATAAGTGAAATGACCGATCCAGAATAAATAAGGAAAATTGTGCAAGTAGTTTGTTCCAACATATGGAGCCGATACTAAGTGGTAAGGCGAGCAAGTGGGTTTGCGCTATGATTTGATATGATTTAAACAGACTCCTGTCTTGTTTTGTTCTATCCGGAAACTCTATTTACCAGCTTCAACTACATTTTGTTCATCTATAAAGACCAAACGTTGCACTTTAAGGCTTTTATAAATAAGCTGTGGCAAAAGTGCCAGGGAACGTTCTTGTAGCTTTTCGCTGGGACACGTCCTTCAACAAGAAGCCCAAGTCATTTGGCAAAGCACCTGCGATTGCTTTTAATCTTCTAGGATAAGTTTCGACATCGCCCTGTGTAGCTTTAGGTCAGTCAACTTAAAGATTATTTCCCTTTAATTTCTTGTACTTATCAACATCAGTATTGTAGAACTTGTTGTTCTCTTATTATTCATATTTTATTAATAATAATTATGTCATCAAATGATATATTATAATATTTATTTCATATTTCATGCTTTTTTTATTTTATTTTGCCAACGGATATCTTATTTTTCTTACTTTATTGCATTTAACACAAACCCATACAAATAAACAAACAGTTTATTTACAAACGGCCGTTAAGTAACGAATCAATGGAAAGAGCTCTCGCAAACGAATAATAAAATTTAGTCAACCAAAGCAATAGCAACGTGCAGGTAAATTGCTTTTTTTAATTTTAACAACACAGGACACACGGGATTGAAAGCGATGTTTGTTGCATAAACGAAAAATGAACTATACTTCAATCAACGTGCTTTATACAATATATAATGTTTGACGTACATAGATGTTCTAGCGAAGTCAGGTGGCCCAACTATACAAAGCTTGTTGATGCTCAGGCCCAAGCACAAAGCAAAACATCCTGCGCCCAACCGATCAAGGTGCATACAAAGAGAATATACTATTCGGAGCCGTAAATAGAACTTCGTTAAATAACATTTTTAGACTTAGGCCTAGCACTAACCATACAGAGTTCTAGATACAAAAGTGCTGTTAAGTTATGGATGACTTTACAGTTTGAAGCAGAGTTACCCATGCTCTCTCAAATACATGACGAGCGTTACACTCGCACTCTCTTTCGTATGTGTAAATGCGTGTATGTATTTACATATTTAAATTCACTTGTATGCGTTTTGTAATTTTGCTGCTGTTGAAGGAATGGTTTTCTTCTTTCTAAATTTATTAACCTGTTATGACATATGTTAGATACTCTGCTACTACAACTTGAAACTAACCATTCAAAATTTTATATTCATAGCATTTATCTTATTGTTAACTAAGCGATAAGCTGTTAGTCAAAAACTATTTTTAATAAGTACAAATAATTCTTAGTTCAGTTAATATTGCACTTGTAAGAGTATCCATAGACGATTCTTGCATTCTTTTGTCTTTCTTGCTAGTACAGGTATAGTTACAGTTATTTTTGCATAGCAGGTCATCATGTGCGTATATTTAAAGCAAATTTTGTGTATTTTAAAAATTGTACTAGTTGAATGCAGACTCTTACAGCCGTGTTTAAAAATTTATTAAAATGCCTGGTTAAAGAATTCTGTTTGATGTCCAACTGGCTTATTACAACCATGCCATCGGCAAATCTACCGAAGACATTGCCAATATGCTCCAGCTCCAACAAAAAACTTTCCAAAACATAATACGGCGGGCAAAAACTGAAAATAAACTGCAAAATAAGGTAGCAAGTGGAAGATCGCCAAAACTGTCACACAGAGCATCGCGTAAAATAATGCCAAAAGTTGACCAAAACCCGATGATCTCAACTAGAACTCTGGCGATTGAGGCTACACTTGAGTGTGGAGTTTATGTTTCTTACAAAACAGTCCGAAAAACAATAATAAGCCACAACTTCACGTCCCGGGCAGCTAGAAAAAAAACAATGCTGTCTGCAGTGAACGTGGAAAAACGTCTTTCCTTCGCTTCTGGCCATTTAAACACATCGCAAAGTTATTGGAATGATGTTATATTCTGTGATGAGACCAAGACAATACTGCATTACAACGAGGGACCCAATGGAGTATGGCGGAAACCATTAGCAGCATTGGAAATGAAAAACATTATGCCGACGGTGAAATACGGCAAACTGTCGGTCATGGTGTGGGGGTGTTTTTCAAGCAAGGAAGTGGGCGATTTGGTGTTTATTGAAAACACAATGGATGCTGTTCAGTATCTTAACAATTTAAAGGAAAATTTAAAGAACAGCGCCATTAAATTTGGGTTTGATCGCAGCTTTAAGTTTTATCAGGATAACGATCCCAAACATAAAGCTTCCAATGTGCGAATTTGGCTGCTATATAACTGCGAAAAAATTATTAAAACACGACCCCAGAGCCCAAATACCAACCCAATTGAACATTTGTGGGCGTATCTAAAAAAGAAGGTCGCACAAAAACGCCCCACATCACGGCCCATGCTAAAAAGTATAATTTTAGAAGAGTGGAGCATGATATCAATAGAATACATAGAAAAATTAGTTAATTTAATGAGTTCAAGACTAAATGCTGTTCCTACAACCAAGGGCTATCACACTAAATATTAAAAAAATATTTTTCATAAGTTTAGCTTTATGTTATTACCCGATCCTTAAAGACGAAAACACTTTCTTGATAGTGAAATTTAGTTAGAGATAATTTGTTTTTGTTATAACTTTTTTTGTTCTTTAATGAATAATCTTTTTTTTTTTTAAATATATTATTAAGAAATAAATAAATAATACATAAAAAATTTAAAAAAAAAATTTAAGAGCCGTTTTACAGTTATATTTTCGTCTGTAAAGTGAAAAAACATACATTTTTCTTTACGCGAAAACACTTTCT